>CAXAJV010000611.1:1032800-1117800 GCA_963969225.1 Xylocopa violacea | reverse complement strand
CTCGGATGCAGTATTTTACAACATTCCTGGCATATCGGCCCCTACTTCTCGGTGGGAACATTATATACGTTTATAACGTATCACAACCTAACCTAACCCATCTAGCCCCTCGCTGGTAATGTTTTACAGAATCCCGTTCCTGACGTCCCGTACGTCTCTGTTGGGACATTATAAACGTCTACAGCGTTATATATCCTAACCTAAGGCAGGCTAACATCTCGGTTGCAGTATTTTACAACATTCCTGGCGTATCGGCCCATACTTCTCGGTGGGAACATTATATAGGTCTATAACGTAACATAACTTAACCTAACACATCTAGCCCCTCGCTCGTAATATTTTACAGAATCCCGTTCGTGGCGTCCCGTACATCTCGGTTGGGATATTATATACGTCTATAGCGTTATATATCCTAACCTAAGGCAGGCTAACATCTCGGATGAAGTATTTTACGCCATTCCTGGCGTATCGGCTCTACTTCTCGGTGGGAACATTATACACGTCTATAACGTAACATAACCTAACCTAACCCATCTAGCCCCTCGCTGGTAATGTTTTACAGAATCCCGTTCCTGTCGTCCCGTACATCTCGGTTGGGAAGTTGTATACGTCTACAGCGATATATATCCTAACGTAAGGCAGGCTGACATCTCGGATGTGGTATTTTACAACATTCTTGGAGTATCGGCCCCTACTTCTCGGTGGGAACATTATATACGTCTACAACGTAACATAACCTAACCTATCCCATCTAGTCCCTCGTTGGCAATGTTTTACAGAATCCCGTTCGTGTCGTCCCGTACATCTCGGTTGGGATATTATATACGTCTATAGCGTTATATATCTTAACCTAAGGCAGGCTAATATCTCGGATGCAGTATTTTACAACATTCCTGGCGTATCGGCTCTACTTCACCGTGGGAACATTATACAGGTCTATAACGTAACATAACCTAACCTAACCCATCTAGCCCCTCGCTGGTAATGTTTTACAGAATCCCGTTTCTGTCGTCCCATACATCTCGGTTGTGATGTTATATACGTCTACAGCGATATATATCCTAACGTAAGGCAGGCTAACATCTCGGATGTAGTATTTTACAACATTCTTGGAATATCGGCCCCTACTTCTCGGTGGGAACATTATATACGTCTGCAACGTAACATAACCTAACCTAACCCATCTAGCCCCTCGCTCGTAATATTTTACAGAATCCCGTTCGTGGCGTCCCGTACATCTCGGTTGGGATATTATATACGTCTATAGCGTTATATATCCTAACCTAAGGCAGGCTAACATCTCGGATGCAGTATTTTACAACATTCCTGGCATATCGGCCCCTACTTCTCGGTGGGAACATTATATACGTTTATAACGTATCACAACCTAACCTAACCCATCTAGCCCCTCTCTGGTAATGTTTTACAGAATCCCGTTCCTGACGTCCCGTACGTCTCTGTTGGGACATTATAAACGTCTACAGTGTTATATATCCTAACCTAAGGCAGGCTAACATCTCGGTTGCAGTATTTTACAACATTCCTGGCGTATCGGCCCATACTTCTCGGTGGGAACATTATATAGGTCTATAACGTAACATAACTTAACCTAACACATCTAGCCCCTCGCTGGTAATGTTTTACCGAATCCCGTTCGTGTCGTCCCCTACGTCTCGGTTTGGACATTATATACGTCTACAGCGTTATATATCCTAACCTAAGGCAGGCTAACATCTCGGATGAAGTATTTTACGCCATTCCTGGCGTATCGGCTCTACTTCTCGGTGGGAACATTATACACGTCTATAACGTAACATAACCTAACCTAACCCATCTAGCCCCTCGCTGGTAATGTTTTACAGAATCCCGTTCCTGTCGTCCCGTACATCTCGGTTGGGAAGTTATATACGTCTACAGCGATATATATCCTAACGTAAGGCAGGCTAACATCTCGGATGTGGTATTTTACAACATTCTTGGAGTATCGGCCCCTACTTCTCGGTGGGAACATTATATACGTCAATAACGTAACATACCCTAACCTAACCCATCTAGCCCCTCGCTGGTAATGTTTTACAGAATCCCGTTCCTGTCGTCCCGTACATCTCGTTTGGGATGTTATATTCGTCTACAGCGATATATATCCTAACGTAAGGCAGGCTAACATCTCGGATGCAGTATTTTATAACATTCCTGGCGTATCGGCTCTACTTCTCGGTGGGAACATTATACACGTCTATAACGTAACATAACCTAACCTAACCCATCTAGCCCCTCGTTGGTAATGTTTTACAGAATCCCGTTCCTGTCGTCCCGTACATATCGGTTGGGATGTTATATACGTCTACAGCGATATATATCCTAACCTAAGGCAGGCTATCATCTCGGATGTAGTATTTTACAACAATCCTGGCGTATCGGCCCCTACTTCTCGGCGGGAACATTATATAGGTCTATAACGTAATCTAACCTAACCTAACACATCTAGCCCCTCGCTGGTAATGTTTTACAGAATACCGTTCGTGTCGTCCCGTAGGTCTCGTTTGGGACGTTATATACGTCTACAGCGTTATATATCCTAACCTAAGGCAGTCTACCATCTCGGTCGCAGTATTTTACGCCATTCCTGGCGTATCGGCTCTACTTCTCGGTGGGAACATTATACACGTCTATAACGTAACATAACCTAACCTAACCCATCTAGGCCCTCGCTGGTAATGTTTTACAGAATCCCGTTCCTGTCGTCCCGTAGATCTCGGTTGGAACATTATAAACGTGTAAAGCAATATATATCCTAACCTAAGGCAGGCTAACATCTCGGATGACGTATTATACGCCATTCCTGGCGTATCGGCCCCTACTTCACCGTGGGAACATTATACAGGTCTATAACGTAACATAACCTAACCTAACCCATCTAGCCCCTCGCTGGTAATGTTTTACAGAATCCCGTTTCTGTCGTCCCATACATCTCGGTTGTGATGTTATATACGTCTACAGCGATATATATCCTAACGTAAGGCAGGCTAACATCTCGGATGTAGTATTTTACAACATTCTTGGAGTATCGGCCCCTACTTCTCGGTGGGAACATTATATACGTCTGTAACGTAACATAACCTAACCTAACCCATCTAGCCCCTCGCTCGTAATATTTTACAGAATCCCGTTCGTGGCGTCCCGTACATCTCGGTTGGGATATTATATACGTCTATAGCGTTATATATCCTAACCTAAGGCAGGCTAACATCTCGGATGCAGTATTTTACAACATTCCTGGCATATCGGCCCCTACTTCTCGGTGGGAACATTATATACGTTTATAACGTATCACAACCTAACCTAACCCATCTAGCCCCTCGCTGGTAATGTTTTACAGAATCCCGTTCCTGACGTCCCGTACGTCTCTGTTGGGACATTATAAACGTCTACAGCGTTATATATCCTAACCTAAGGCAGGCTAACATCTCGGTTGCAGTATTTTACAACATTCCTGGCGTATCGGCCCATACTTCTCGGTGGGAACATTATATAGGTCTATAACGTAACATAACTTAACCTAACACATCTAGCCCCTCGTTGGTAATGTTTTACCGAATCCCGTTCCTGTCGTCCCGTACATCTCGGTTGGGAAGTTATACACGTCTACAGCGATATATATCCTAACGTAAGGCAGGCTAACATCTCGGATGTGGTATTTTACAACATTCTTGGAGTATCGGCCCCTACTTCTCGGTGGGAACATTATATACGTCTACAACGTAACATAACCTAACCTATCCCATCTAGTCCCTCGTTGGCAATGTTTTACAGAATCCCGTTCGTGTCGTCCCGTACATCTCGATTGGGATGTTATATTCGTCTACAGCGATATATATCCTAACGTAAGGCAGGCTATCATCTCGGATGCAGTATTTTACAACATTCCTGGCGTATCGGCTCTACTTCTCGGTGGGAACATTATACACGTCTATAACGTAACATAACCTAACCTAACCCATCTAGCCCCTCGCTGGTAATGTTTTACAGAATCCCGTTCCTGTCGTCCCGTACATATCGGTTGGGATGTTATATACGTCTACAGCGATATATATCCTAACCTAAGGCAGGCTATCATCTCGGATGTAGTATTTTACAACATTCCTGGCGTATCGGCCCCTACTTCTCGGCGGGAACATTATATAGGTCTATAACGTAATCTAACCTAACCTAACACATCTAGCCCCTCGCTGGTAATGTTTTACAGAATACCGTTCGTGTCGTCCCGTAGGTCTCGTTTGGGACGTTATATACGTCTACAGCGTTATATATCCTAACCTAAGGCAGTCTACCATCTCGGTCGCAGTATTTTACGCCATTCCTGGCGTATCGGCTCTACTTCTCGGTGGGAACATTATACACGTCTATAACGTAACATAACCTAACCTAACCCATCTAGGCCCTCGCTGGTAATGTTTTACAGAATCCCGTTCCTGTCGTCCCGTACATCTCGGTTGGAACATTATAAACGTCTAAAGCAATATATATCCTAACCTAAGGCAGGCTAACATCTCGGATGAAGTATTATACGCCATTCCTGGCGTATCGGCCCCTACTTCACCGTGGGAACATTATACAGGTCTATAACGTAACATAACCTAACCTAACCCATCTAGCCCCTCGCTGGTAATGTTTTACAGAATCCCGTTTCTGTCGTCCCATACATCTCGGTTGTGATGTTATATACGTCTACAGCGATATATATCCTAACGTAAGGCAGGCTAACATCGCGGATGTAGTATTTTACAACATTCTTGGAGTATCGGCCCCTACTTCTCGGTGGGAACATTATATACGTCTGTAACGTAACATAACCTAACCTAACCCATCTAGCCCCTCGCTCGTAATATTTTACAGAATCCCGTTCGTGGCGTCCCGTACATCTCGGTTGGGATATTATATACGTCTATAGCGTTATATATCCTAACCTAAGGCAGGCTAACATCTCGGATGCAGTATTTTACAACATTCCTGGCATATCGGCCCCTACTTCTCGGTGGGAACATTATATACGTTTATAACGTATCACAACCTAACCTAACCCATCTAGCCCCTCGCTGGTAATGTTTTACAGAATCCCGTTCCTGACGTCCCGTACGTCTCTGTTGGGACATTATAAACGTCTACAGCGTTATATATCCTAACCTAAGGCAGGCTAACATCTCGGTTGCAGTATTTTACAACATTCCTGGCGTATCGGCCCATACTTCTCGGTGGGAACATTATATAGGTCTATAACGTAACATAACTTAACCTAACACATCTAGCCCCTCGCTGGTAATGTTTTACCGAATCCCGTTCGTGTCGTCCCCTACGTCTCGGTTGGGACATTATATACGTCTACAGCGTTATATATCCTAACCTAAGGCAGGCTAACATCTCGGATGAAGTATTTTACGCCATTCCTGGCGTATCGGCTCTACTTCTCGGTGGGAACATTATACACGTCTATAACGTAATATAACCTAACCTAACCCATCTAGCCCCTCGCTGGTAATGTTTTACAGAATCCCGTTCCTGTCGTCCCGTACATCTCGGTTGGGAAGTTATATACGTCTACAGCGATATATATCCTAACGTAAGGCAGGCTGACATCTCGGATGTGGTATTTTACAACATTCTTGGAGTATCGGCCCCTACTTCTCGGTGGGAACATTATATACGTCTACAACGTAACATAACCTAACCTATCCCATCTAGTCCCTCGTTGGCAATGTTTTACAGAATCCCGTTCGTGTCGTCCCGTACATCTCGTTTGGGATATTATATACGTCTATAGCGTTATATATCTTAACCTAAGGCAGGCTAATATCTCGGATGCAGTATTTTACAACATTCCTGGCGTATCGGCTCTACTTCTCGGTGGGAACATTATACACGTCTATAACGTAACATAACCTAACCTGACCCATCTAGCCCCTCGCTGGTAATGTTTTACAGAATCCCGTTCCTGTCGTCCCGTACATCTCGGATGGGATGTTATATACGTCTACAGCGATATATATCCTAACCTAAGGCAGGCTAACATCTCGGATGAAGTATTTTACGCCATTCCTGGCGTATCGTCTCTACTTCTCGGTGGGAACATTATACACGTCTATAACGTAACATAACCTATCCTAACACATCTAGCCCCTCGCTCGTAATATTTTACAGAATCCCGTTCGTGGCGTCCCGTACATCTCGGTTGGGATATTATATACGTCTATAGCGTTATATATCCTAACCTAAGGCAGGCTAACATCTCGGATGCAGTATTTTACAACATTCCTGGCATATCGGCCCCTACTTCTCGGTGGGAACATTATATACGTTTATAACGTATCACAACCTAACCTAACCCATCTAGCCCCTCTCTGGTAATGTTTTACAGAATCCCGTTCCTGACGTCCCGTACGTCTCTGTTGGGACATTATAAACGTCTACAGTGTTATATATCCTAACCTAAGGCAGGCTAACATCTCGGTTGCAGTATTTTACAACATTCCTGGCGTATCGGCCCATACTTCTCGGTGGGAACATTATATAGGTCTATAACGTAACATAACTTAACCTAACACATCTAGCCCCTCGCTGGTAATGTTTTACCGAATCCCGTTCGTGTCGTCCCCTACGTCTCGGTTTGGACATTATATACGTCTACAGCGTTATATATCCTAACCTAAGGCAGGCTAACATCTCGGATGAAGTATTTTACGCCATTCCTGGCGTATCGTCTCTACTTCTCGGTGGGAACATTATACACGTCTATAACGTAACATAACCTAACCTAACCCATCTAGCCCCTCGCTGGTAATGTTTTACAGAATCCCGTTCCTGTCGTCCCGTACATCTCGGTTGGGAAGTTATATACGTCTACAGCGATATATATCCTAACGTAAGGCAGGCTAACATCTCGGATGTGGTATTTTACAACATTCTTGGAGTATCGGCCCCTACTTCTCGGTGGGAACATTATATACGTCAATAACGTAACATACCCTAACCTAGCCCATCTAGCCCCTCGCTGGTAATGTTTTACAGAATCCCGTTCCTGTCGTCCCGTACATCTCGGTTGGGATGTTATATTCGTCTACAGCGATATATATCCTAACGTAAGGCAGGCTAACATCTCGGATGCAGTATTTTACAAAATTCCTGGCGTATCGGCTCTACTTCCCGGTGGGAACATTATACACGTCTATAACGTAACATAACCTAACCTAACCCATCTAGCCCCTCGCTGGTAATGTTTTACAGAATACCGTTCGTGTCGTCCCGTAGGTCTCGTTTGGGACGTTATATACGTCTACAGCGTTATATATCCTAACCTAAGGCAGTCTACCATCTCGGTCGCAGTATTTTACGCCATTCCTGGCGTATCGGCTCTACTTCTCGGTGGGAACATTATACACGTCTATAACGTAACATAACCTAACCTAACCCATCTAGGCCCTCGCTCTTAATGTTTTACAGAATCCCGTTCCTGTCGTCCCGTACATCTCGGTTGGAACATTATAAACGTGTAAAGCAATATATATCCTAACCTAAGGCAGGCTAACATCTCGGATGAAGTATTATACGCCATTCCTGGCGTATCGGCCCCTACTTCACCGTGGGAACATTATACAGGTCTATAACGTAACATAACCTAACCTAACCCATCTAGCCCCTCGCTGGTAATGTTTTACAGAATCCCGTTTCTGTCGTCCCATACATCTCGGTTGTGATGTTATATACGTCTACAGCGATATATATCCTAACGTAAGGCAGGCTAACATCTCGGATGTAGTATTTTACAACATTCTTGGAGTATCGGCCCCTACTTCTCGGTGGGAACATTATATACGTCCGTAACGTAACATAACCTAACATAACCCATCTAGCCCCTCGCTCGTAATATTTTACAGAATCCCGTTCGTGGCGTCCCGTACATCTCGGTTGGGATATTATATACGTCCATAGCGTTATATATCCTAACCTAAGGCAGGCTAACATCTCGGATGCAGTATTTTACAACATTCCTGGCATATCGGCCCCTACTTCTCGGTGGGAACATTATATACGTTTATAACGTATCACAACCTAACCTAACCCATCTAGCCCCTCGCTGGTAATGTTTTACAGAATCCCGTTCCTGACGTCCCGTACGTCTCTGTTGGGACATTATAAACGTCTACAGCGTTATATATCCTAACCTAAGGCAGGCTAACATCTCGGTTGCAGTATTTTACAACATTCCTGGCGTATCGGCCCATACTTCTCGGTGGGAACATTATATAGGTCTATAACGTAACATAACTTAACCTAACACATCTAGCCCCTCGCTGGTAATGTTTTACCGAATCCCGTTCCTGTCGTCCCGTACATCTCGGTTGGGAAGTTATATACGTCTACAGCGATATATATCCTAACGTAAGGCAGGCTAACATCTCGGATGTGGTATTTTACAACATTCTTGTAGTATCGGCCCCTACTTCTCGGTGGGAACATTATATACGTCTACAACGTAACATAACCTAACCTATCCCATCTAGTCCCTCGTTGGCAATGTTTTACAGAATCCCGTTCGTGTCGTCCCGTACATCTCGGTTGGGATATTATATACGTCTATAGCGTTATATATCTTAACCTAAGGCAGGCTAATATCTCGGATGCAGTATTTTACAACATTCCTGGCGTATCGGCTCTACTTCTCGGTGGGAACATTATACACGTCTATAACGTAACATAACCTAACCTAACCCATCTAGCCCCTCGCTGGTAATGTTTTACAGAATCCCGTTCCTGTCGTCCCGTACATCTCGGATGGGATGTTATATACGTCTACAGCGATATATATCCTAACGTAAGGCAGGCTAACATCTCGGTTACAGTATTTTACAACATTCCTGGCGTATCGGCTCCTGCTTCTCGGCGGGAACATTATATAGGTCTATAACGTAATATAACCTATCCTAACACATCTAGCCCCTCGCTGGTAATGTTTTACAGAATACCGTTCGTGTCGTCCCGTAGGTCTCGTTTGGGACGTTATATACGTCTACAGCGTTATATATCCTAACCTAGGGCAGTCTTCCATCTCGGTCGCAGTATTTTACGCCATTCCTGGCGTATCGGCCCGTACTTCACCGTGGGAACATTATACACGTCTATAACGTAGCATAACCTAACCTAACCCATCTAGCCCCTCGCTGGTAATGTTTTACAGAATCCCGTTCGTGTCGTCCCGTACGTCTCGGATGGGACATTATATACGTCTACAGCGTTATATTTCCTAACGTAAGGCAGGCTAACATCTCGGATGTAGTATTTTACAACATTGTTGGAGTATCGGCCGATACTTCTCGGTGGGAACATTATATACGTCAATAACGTAACATACCCTAACCTAACCCATCTAGCCCCTCGCTGGTAATGTTTTACAGAATCCCGTTCCTGTCGTCCCGTACATCTCGGTTGGGATGTTATATTCGTCTACAGCGATATATATCCTAACGTAAGGCAGGCTAACATCTCGGATGCAGTATTTTACAACATTCCTGGCGTATCGGCTCTACTTCTCGGTGGGAACATTATACACGTCTATAACGTAACATAACCTAACCTAACCCATCTAGCCCCTCGCTGGTAATGTTTTACAGAATCCCGTTCCTGTCGTCCCGTACATATCGGTTGGGATGTTATATACGTCTACAGCGATATATATCCTAACCTAAGGCAGGCTATCATCTCGGATGTAGTATTTTACAACATTCCTGGCGTATCGGCCCCTACTTCTCGGCGGGAACATTATATAGGTCTATAACGTAATCTAACCTAACCTAACACATCTAGCCCCTCGCTGGTAATGTTTTACAGAATACCGTTCGTGTCGTCCCGTAGGTCTCGTTTGGGACGTTATATACGTCTACAGCGTTATATATCCTAACCTAAGGCAGTCTACCATCTCGGTCGCAGTATTTTACGCCATTCCTGGCGTATCGGCTCTACTTCTCGGTGGGAACATTATACACGTCTATAACGTAACATAACCTAACCTAACCCATCTAGCCCCTCGCTGGTAATGTTTTACAGAATCCCGTTCCTGTCGTCCCGTACATCTCGGTTGGGAAGTTATATACGTCTACAGCGATATATATCCTAACGTAAGGCAGGCTAACATCTCGGATGTGGTATTTTACAACATTCTTGGAGTATCGGCCCCTACTTCTCGGTGGGAACATTATATACGTCAATAACGTAACATACCCTAACCTAGCCCATCTAGCCCCTCGCTGGTAATGTTTTACAGAATCCCGTTCCTGTCGTCCCGTACATCTCGGTTGGGATGTTATATTCGTCTACAGCGATATATATCCTAACGTAAGGCAGGCTAACATCTCGGATGCAGTATTTTACAAAATTCCTGGCGTATCGGCTCTACTTCCCGGTGGGAACATTATACACGTCTATAACGTAACATAACCTAACCTAACCCATCTAGCCCCTCGCTGGTAATGTTTTACAGAATACCGTTCGTGTCGTCCCGTAGGTCTCGTTTGGGACGTTATATACGTCTACAGCGTTATATATCCTAACCTAAGGCAGTCTACCATCTCGGTCGCAGTATTTTACGCCATTCCTGGCGTATCGGCTCTACTTCTCGGTGGGAACATTATACACGTCTATAACGTAACATAACCTAACCTAACCCATCTAGGCCCTCGCTCTTAATGTTTTACAGAATCCCGTTCCTGTCGTCCCGTACATCTCGGTTGGAACATTATAAACGTGTAAAGCAATATATATCCTAACCTAAGGCAGGCTAACATCTCGGATGAAGTATTATACGCCATTCCTGGCGTATCGGCCCCTACTTCACCGTGGGAACATTATACAGGTCTATAACGTAACATAACCTAACCTAACCCATCTAGCCCCTCGCTGGTAATGTTTTACAGAATCCCGTTTCTGTCGTCCCATACATCTCGGTTGTGATGTTATATACGTCTACAGCGATATATATCCTAACGTAAGGCAGGCTAACATCTCGGATGTAGTATTTTACAACATTCTTGGAGTATCGGCCCCTACTTCTCGGTGGGAACATTATATACGTCCGTAACGTAACATAACCTAACATAACCCATCTAGCCCCTCGCTCGTAATATTTTACAGAATCCCGTTCGTGGCGTCCCGTACATCTCGGTTGGGATATTATATACGTCCATAGCGTTATATATCCTAACCTAAGGCAGGCTATCATCTCGGATGTAGTATTTTACAACATTCCTGGCGTATCGGCCCCTACTTCTCGGCGGGAACATTATATAGGTCTATAACGTAATCTAACCTAACCTAACACATCTAGCCCCTCGCTGGTAATGTTTTACAGAATACCGTTCGTGTCGTCCCGTAGGTCTCGTTTGGGACGTTATATACGTCTACAGCGTTATATATCCTAACCTAAGGCAGTCTACCATCTCGGTCGCAGTATTTTACGCCATTCCTGGCGTATCGGCTCTACTTCTCGGTGGGAACATTATACACGTCTATAACGTAACATAACCTAACCTAACCCATCTAGGCCCTCGCTGGTAATGTTTTACAGAATCCCGTTCCTGTCGTCCCGTACATCTCGGTTGGAACATTATAAACGTCTAAAGCAATATATATCCTAACCTAAGGCAGGCTAACATCTCGGATGAAGTATTATACGCCATTCCTGGCGTATCGGCCCCTACTTCACCGTGGGAACATTATACAGGTCTATAACGTAACATAACCTAACCTATCCCATCTAGTCCCTCGTTGGCAATGTTTTACAGAATCCCGTTCGTGTCGTCCCGTACATCTCGGTTGGGATATTATATACGTCTATAGCGTTATATATCTTAACCTAAGGCAGGCTAATATCTCGGATGCAGTATTTTACAACATTCCTGGCGTATCGGCTCTACTTCTCGGTGGGAACATTATACACGTCTATAACGTAACATAACCTAACCTGACCCATCTAGCCCCTCGCTGGTAATGTTTTACAGAATCCCGTTCCTGTCGTCCCGTACATCTCGGATGGGATGTTATATACGTCTACAGCGATATATATCCTAACGTAAGGCAGGCTAACATCTCGGTTACAGTATTTTACAACATTCCTGGCGTATCGGCCCCTACTCTTCGGCGGGAACATTATATAGGTCTATAACGTAATATAACCTATCCTAACACATCTAGCCCCTCGCTGGTAATGTTTTACAGAATACCGTTCGTGTCGTCCCGTAGGTCTCGTTTGGGACGTTATATACGTCTACAGCGTTATATATCCTAACCTAGGGCAGTCTTCCATCTCGGTCGCAGTATTTTACGCCATTCCTGGCGTATCGGCCCGTACTTCACCGTGGGAACATTATACACGTCTATAACGTAGCATAACCTAACCTAACCCATCTAGCCCCTCGCTGGTAATATTTTACAGAATCCCGTTCGTGTCGTCCTGTACATCTGGGTTGGGATATTATATACGTCTATAGCTTTATATATCCTAACCTAAGGCAGGCTAACATCTCGGATGCAGTATTTTACAACATTACTGGCGTATCGGCCCATACTTCTCGGTGGGAACATTATACACGCCTATAACGTAACATAACCTAACCTAACCCATCTAGCCCCTCGCTGGTAATGTTTTACAGAATCCCGTTCCTGTCGTCCCGTACATCTCGGTTGGGAAGTTATATACGTCTACAGCGATATATATCCTAACGTAAGGCAGGCTAACATCTCGGATGTAGTATTTTACAACAATCTTGGAGTATCGGGCCCTACTTCACCGTGGGAACATTATATAGGTCTATAACGTAACATAACCTAACCTAACACATCTAGCCCCTCGCTGGTAATGTTTTACAGAATCCCGTTCGTGTCGTCCCGTACGTCTCGGATGGGACATTATATACGTTTACAGCGTTATATTTCCTAACGTAAGGCAGGCTAACATCTCGGATGTAGTATTTTACAACATTCTTGGAGTATCGGCCCATACTTCTCGGTGGGAACATTATATACGTCTATAACGTAACATAACCTAACCTATCCCATCTAGCCCCTCGTTGGCAATGTTTTACAGAATCCCGTTCGTGTCGTCCCGTACATCTCGGTTGGGATATTATATACGTCTATAGCGTTATATATCTTAACCTAAGGCAGGCTAACATCTCGGATGCAGTATTTTACAACATTCCTGGCGTATCGGCCCATACTTCTCGGTGGGAACATTATACACGTCTATAACGTAACATAACCTAACCTAACCCATCTAGCCCCTCGCTGGTAATGTTTTACAGAATCCCGTTCCTGTCGTCCCGTACATCTCGGTTGGGAAGTTATATACGTCTACAGCGATATATATCCTAACGTAAGGCAGGCTAACATCTCGGATGTGGTATTTTACAACATTCTTGGAGTATCGGCCCCTACTTCTCGGTGGGAACATTATATACGTCAATAACGTAACATACCCTAACCTAACCCATCTAGCCCCTCGCTGGTAATGTTTTACAGAATCCCGTTCCTGTCGTCCCGTACATCTCGGTTGGGATGTTATATTCGTCTACAGCGATATATATCCTAACGTAAGGCAGGCTAACATCTCGGATGCAGTATTTTACAACATTCCTGGCGTATCGGCTCTACTTCTCGGTGGGAACATTATACACGTCTATAACGTAACATAACCTAACCTAACCCATCTAGCCCCTCGCTGGTAATGTTTTACAGAATCCCGTTCCTGTCGTCCCGTACATATCGGTTGGGATGTTATATACGTCTACAGCGATATATATCCTAACCTAAGGCAGGCTATCATCTCGGATGTAGTATTTTACAACATTCCTGGCGTATCGGCCCCTACTTCTCGGCGGGAACATTATATAGGTCTATAACGTAATCTAACCTAACCTAACACATCTAGCCCCTCGCTGGTAATGTTTTACAGAATACCGTTCGTGTCGTCCCGTAGGTCTCGTTTGGGACGTTATATACGTCTACAGCGTTATATATCCTAACCTAAGGCAGTCTACCATCTCGGTCGCAGTATTTTACGCCATTCCTGGCGTATCGGCTCTACTTCTCGGTGGGAACATTATACACGTCTATAACGTAACATAACCTAACCTAACCCATCTAGGCCCTCGCTGGTAATGTTTTACAGAATCCCGTTCCTGTCGTCCCGTACATCTCGGTTGGAACATTATAAACGTCTAAAGCAATATATATCCTAACCTAAGGCAGGCTAACATCTCGGATGAAGTATTATACGCCATTCCTGGCGTATCGGCCCCTACTTCACCGTGGGAACATTATACAGGTCTATAACGTAACATAACCTAACCTATCCCATCTAGTCCCTCGTTGGCAATGTTTTGCAGAATCCCGTTCGTGTCGTCCCGTACATCTCGGTTGGGATATTATATACGTCTATAGCGTTATATATCTTAACCTAAGGCAGGCTAATATCTCGGATGCAGTATTTTACAACATTCCTGGCGTATCGGCTCTACTTCTCGGTGGGAACATTATACACGTCTATAACGTAACATAACCTAACCTGACCCATCTAGCCCCTCGCTGGTAATGTTTTACAGAATCCCGTTCCTGTCGTCCCGTACATCTCGGATGGGATGTTATATACGTCTACAGCGATATATATCCTAACGTAAGGCAGGCTAACATCTCGGTTACAGTATTTTACAACATTCCTGGCGTATCGGCCCCTACTTCTCGGCGGGAACATTATATAGGTCTATAACGTAATATAACCTATCCTAACACATCTAGCCCCTCGCTGGTAATGTTTTACAGAATACCGTTCGTGTCGTCCCGTAGGTCTCGTTTGGGACGTTATATACGTCTACAGCGTTATATATCCTAACCTAGGGCAGTCTTCCATCTCGGTCGCAGTATTTTACGCCATTCCTGGCGTATCGGCCCGTACTTCACCGTGGGAACATTATACACGTCTATAACGTAGCATAACCTAACCTAACCCATCTAGCCCCTCGCTGGTAATATTTTACAGAATCCCGTTCGTGTCGTCCTGTACATCTGGGTTGGGATATTATATACGTCTATAGCTTTATATATCCTAACCTAAGGCAGGCTAACATCTCGGATGCAGTATTTTACAACATTACTGGCGTATCGGCCCATTCTTCTCGGTGGGAACATTATACACGCCTATAACGTAACATAACCTAACCTAACCCATCTAGCCCCTCGCTGGTAATGTTTTACAGAATCCCGTTCCTGTCGTCCCGTACATCTCGGTTGGGAAGTTATATACGTCTACAGCGATATATATCCTAACGTAAGGCAGGCTAACATCTCGGATGTAGTATTTTACAACAATCTTGGAGTATCGGGCCCTACTTCACCGTGGGAACATTATATAGGTCTATAACGTAACATAACCTAACCTAACACATCTAGCCCCTCGCTGGTAATGTTTTACAGAATCCCGTTCGTGTCGTCCCGTACGTCTCGGATGGGACATTATATACGTTTACAGCGTTATATTTCCTAACGTAAGGCAGGCTAACATCTCGGATGTAGTATTTTACAACATTCTTGGAGTATCGGCCCATACTTCTCGGTGGGAACATTATATACGTCTATAACGTAACATAACCTAACCTATCCCATCTAGCCCCTCGTTGGCAATGTTTTACAGAATCCCGTTCGTGTCGTCCCGTACATCTCGGTTGGGATATTATATACGTCTATAGCGTTATATATCTTAACCTAAGGCAGGCTAACATCTCGGATGCAGTATTTTACAACATTCCTGGCGTATCGGCTCTACTTCTCGGTGGGAACATTATATAGGTCTATAACGTAATCTAACCTAACCTAACACATCTAGCCCCTCGCTGGTAATGTTTTACAGAATACCGTTCGTGTCGTCCCGTAGGTCTCGTTTGGGACGTTATATACGTCTACAGCGTTATATATCCTAACCTAAGGCAGTCTACCATCTCGGTCGCAGTATTTTACGCCATTCCTGGCGTATCGGCTCTACTTCTCGGTGGGAACATTATACACGTCTATAACGTAACATAACCTAACCTAACCCATCTAGGCCCTCGCTGGTAATGTTTTACAGAATCCCGTTCCTGTCGTCCCGTACATCTCGGTTGGAACATTATAAACGTCTAAAGCAATATATATCCTAACCTAAGGCAGGCTAACATCTCGGATGAAGTATTATACGCCATTCCTGGCGTATCGGCCCCTACTTCACCGTGGGAACATTATACAGGTCTATAACGTAACATAACCTAACCTATCCCATCAAGTCCCTCGTTGGCAATGTTTTACAGAATCCCGTTCGTGTCGTCCCGTACATCTCGGTTGGGATATTATATACGTCTATAGCGTTATATATCTTAACCTAAGGCAGGCTAATATCTCGGATGCAGTATTTTACAACATTCCTGGCGTATCGGCTCTACTTCTCGGTGGGAACATTATACACGTCTATAACGTAACATAACCTAACCTGACCCATCTAGCCCCTCGCTGGTAATGTTTTACAGAATCCCGTTCCTGTCGTCCCGTACATCTCGGATGGGATGTTATATACGTCTACAGCGATATATATCCTAACGTAAGGCAGGCTAACATCTGGGTTACAGTATTTTACAACATTCCTGGCGTATCGGCTCCTACTTCTCGGCGGGAACATTATATAAGTCTATAACGTAATATAACCTATCCTAACACATCTAGCCCCTCGCTGGTAATGTTTTACAGAATACCGTTCGTGTCGTCCCGTAGGTCTCGTTTGGGACGTTATATATGTCTACAGCGTTATATATCCTAACCTAGGGCAGTCTTCCATCTCGGTCGCAGTATTTTACGCCATTCCTGGCGTATCGGCCCGTACTTCACCGTGGGAACATTATACACGTCTATAACGTAGCATAACCTAACCTAACCCATCTAGCCCCTCGCTGGTAATGTTTTACAGAATCCCGTTCGTGTCGTACCGTACGTCTCGGATGGGACATTATATACGTCTACAGCGTTATATTTCCTAACGTAAGGCAGGCTAACATCTCGGATGTAGTATTTTACAACAATGTTGGAGTATCGGCCGATACTTCTCGGTGGGAACATTATATACGTCAATAACGTAACATACCCTAACCTAACCCATCTAGCCCCTCGCTGGTAATGTTTTACAGAATCCCGTTCCTGTCGTCCCGTACATCTCGGTTGGGATGTTATATTCGTCTACAGCGATATATATCCTAACGTAAGGCAGGCTAACATCTCGGATGCAGTATTTTACAACATTCCTGGCGTATCGGCTCTACTTCTCGGTGGGAACATTATACACGTCTATAACGTAACATAACCTAACCTAACCCATCTAGCCCCTCGCTGGTAATGTTTTACAGAATCCCGTTCCTGTCGTCCCGTACATATCGGTTGGGATGTTATATACGTCTACAGCGATATATATCCTAACCTAAGGCAGGCTATCATCTCGGATGTAGTATTTTACAACATTCCTGGCGTATCGGCCCCTACTTCTCGGCGGGAACATTATATAGGTCTATAACGTAATCTAACCTAACCTAACACATCTAGCCCCTCGCTGGTAATGTTTTACAGAATACCGTTCGTGTCGTCCCGTAGGTCTCGTTTGGGACGTTATATACGTCTACAGCGTTATATATCCTAACCTAAGGCAGTCTACCATCTCGGTCGCAGTATTTTACGCCATTCCTGGCGTATCGGCTCTACTTCTCGGTGGGAACATTATACACGTCTATAACGTAACATAACCTAACCTAACCCATCTAGGCCCTCGCTGGTAATGTTTTACAGAATCCCGTTCCTGTCGTCCCGTACATCTCGGTTGGAACATTATAAACGTCTAAAGCAATATATATCCTAACCTAAGGCAGGCTAACATCTCGGATGAAGTATTATACGCCATTCCTGGCGTATCGGCCCCTACTTCACCGTGGGAACATTATACAGGTCTATAACGTAACATAACCTAACCTATCCCATCTAGCCCCTCGTTGGCAATGTTTTACAGAATCCCGTTCGTGTCGTCCCGTACATCTCGGTTGGGATATTATATACGTCTATAGCGTTATATATCTTAACCTAAGGCAGGCTAACATCTCGGATGCAGTATTTTACAACATTCCTGGCGTATCGGCTCTACTTCTCGGTGGGAACATTATATAGGTCTATAACGTAATCTAACCTAACCTAACACATCTAGCCCCTCGCTGGTAATGTTTTACAGAATACCGTTCGTGTCGTCCCGTAGGTCTCGTTTGGGACGTTATATACGTCTACAGCGTTATATATCCTAACCTAAGGCAGTCTACCATCTCGGTCGCAGTATTTTACGCCATTCCTGGCGTATCGGCTCTACTTCTCGGTGGGAACATTATACACGTCTATAACGTAACATAACCTAACCTAACCCATCTAGGCCCTCGCTGGTAATGTTTTACAGAATCCCGTTCCTGTCGTCCCGTACATCTCGGTTGGAACATTATAAACGTCTAAAGCAATATATATCCTAACCTAAGGCAGGCTAACATCTCGGATGAAGTATTATACGCCATTCCTGGCGTATCGGCCCCTACTTCACCGTGGGAACATTATACAGGTCTATAACGTAACATAACCTAACCTATCCCATCAAGTCCCTCGTTGGCAATGTTTTACAGAATCCCGTTCGTGTCGTCCCGTACATCTCGGTTGGGATATTATATACGTCTATAGCGTTATATATCTTAACCTAAGGCAGGCTAATATCTCGGATGCAGTATTTTACAACATTCCTGGCGTATCGGCTCTACTTCTCGGTGGGAACATTATACACGTCTATAACGTAACATAACCTAACCTGACCCATCTAGCCCCTCGCTGGTAATGTTTTACAGAATCCCGTTCCTGTCGTCCCGTACATCTCGGATGGGATGTTATATACGTCTACAGCGATATATATCCTAACGTAAGGCAGGCTAACATCTGGGTTACAGTATTTTACAACATTCCTGGCGTATCGGCTCCTACTTCTCGGCGGGAACATTATATAAGTCTATAACGTAATATAACCTATCCTAACACATCTAGCCCCTCGCTGGTAATGTTTTACAGAATACCGTTCGTGTCGTCCCGTAGGTCTCGTTTGGGACGTTATATATGTCTACAGCGTTATATATCCTAACCTAGGGCAGTCTTCCATCTCGGTCGCAGTATTTTACGCCATTCCTGGCGTATCGGCCCGTACTTCACCGTGGGAACATTATACACGTCTATAACGTAGCATAACCTAACCTAACCCATCTAGCCCCTCGCTGGTAATGTTTTACAGAATCCCGTTCGTGTCGTACCGTACGTCTCGGATGGGACATTATATACGTCTACAGCGTTATATTTCCTAACGTAAGGCAGGCTAACATCTCGGATGTAGTATTTTACAACAATGTTGGAGTATCGGCCGATACTTCTCGGTGGGAACATTATATACGTCAATAACGTAACATACCCTAACCTAACCCATCTAGCCCCTCGCTGGTAATGTTTTACAGAATCCCGTTCCTGTCGTCCCGTACATCTCGGTTGGGATGTTATATTCGTCTACAGCGATATATATCCTAACGTAAGGCAGGCTAACATCTCGGATGCAGTATTTTACAACATTCCTGGCGTATCGGCTCTACTTCTCGGTGGGAACATTATACACGTCTATAACGTAACATAACCTAACCTAACCCATCTAGCCCCTCGCTGGTAATGTTTTACAGAATCCCGTTCCTGTCGTCCCGTACATATCGGTTGGGATGTTATATACGTCTACAGCGATATATATCCTAACCTAAGGCAGGCTATCATCTCGGATGTAGTATTTTACAACATTCCTGGCGTATCGGCCCCTACTTCTCGGCGGGAACATTATATAGGTCTATAACGTAATCTAACCTAACCTAACACATCTAGCCCCTCGCTGGTAATGTTTTACAGAATACCGTTCGTGTCGTCCCGTAGGTCTCGTTTGGGACGTTATATACGTCTACAGCGTTATATATCCTAACCTAAGGCAGTCTACCATCTCGGTCGCAGTATTTTACGCCATTCCTGGCGTATCGGCTCTACTTCTCGGTGGGAACATTATACACGTCTATAACGTAACATAACCTAACCTAACCCATCTAGGCCCTCGCTGGTAATGTTTTACAGAATCCCGTTCCTGTCGTCCCGTACATCTCGGTTGGAACATTATAAACGTCTAAAGCAATATATATCCTAACCTAAGGCAGGCTAACATCTCGGATGAAGTATTATACGCCATTCCTGGCGTATCGGCCCCTACTTCACCGTGGGAACATTATACAGGTCTATAACGTAACATAACCTAACCTAACACATCTAGCCCCTCGCTGGTAATGTTTTACAGAATCCCGTTCCTGACGTCCCGTACGTCTCTGTTGGGACATTATAAACGTCTACAGCGTTATATATCCTAACCTAAGGCAGGCTAACATATCGGTTGCAGTATTTTACAACATTCCTGGCGTATCGGCCCATACTTCTCGGTGGGAACATTATATAGGTCTATAACGTAACATAACTTAACCTAACACATCTAGCCCCTCGCTGGTAATGTTTTACCGAATCCCGTTCGTGTCGTCCCCTACGTCTCGGTTGGGACATTATATACGTCTACAGCGTTATATATCCTAACCTAAGGCAGGCTAACATCTCGGATGAAGTATTTTACGCCATTCCTGGCGTATCGGCTCTACTTCTCGGTGGGAACATTATACACGTCTATAACGTAACATAACCTAACCTAACCCATCTAGCCCCTCGCAGGTAATGTTTTACAGAATCCCGTTCCTGTCGTCCCGTACATCTCGGATGGGATGTTATATACGTCTACAGCGATATATATCCTAACGTAAGGCAGGCTAACATCTCGGTTACAGTATTTTACAACATTCCTGGCGTATCGGCTCCTACTTCTCGGCGGGAACATTATATAGGTCTATAACGTAATATAACCTATCCTAACACATCTAGCCCCTCGCTGGTAATGTTTTACAGAATACCGTTCGTGTCGTCCCGTAGGTCTCGTTTGGGACGTTATATACGTCTACAGCGTTATATATCCTAACCTAGGGCAGTCTTCCATCTCGGTCGCAGTATTTTACGCCATTCCTGGCGTATCGGCCCGTACTTCACCGTGGGAACATTATACACGTCTATAACGTAGCATAACCTAACCTAACCCATCTAGCCCCTCGCTGGTAATGTTTTACAGAATCCCGTTCGTGTCGTCCCGTACGTCTCGGATGGGACATTATATACGTCTACAGCGTTATATTTCCTAACGTAAGGCAGGCTAACATCTCGGATGTAGTATTTTACAACATTGTTGGAGTATCGGCCGATACTTCTCGGTGGGAACATTATATACGTCAATAACGTAACACACCCTAACCTAACCCATCTAGCCCCTCGCTGGTAATGTTTTACAGAATCCCGTTCCTGTCGTCCCGTACATCTCGGTTGGGATGTTATATTCGTCTACAGCGATATATATCCTAACCTAAGGCAGGCTAACATCTCGGATGAAGTATTATACGCCATTCCTGGCGTATCGGCCCCTACTTCACCGTGGGAACATTATACAGGTCTATAACGTAACATAACCTAACCTATCCCATCTAGTCCCTCGTTGGCAATGTTTTACAGAATCCCGTTCGTGTCGTCCCGTACATCTCGGTTGGGATATTATATACGTCTATAGCGTTATATATCTTAACCTAAGGCAGGCTAATATCTCGGATGCAGTATTTTACAACATTCCTGGCGTATCGGCTCTACTTCTCGGTGGGAACATTATACACGTCTATAACGTAACATAACCTAACCTGACCCATCTAGCCCCTCGCTGGTAATGTTTTACAGAATTCCGTTCCTGTCGTCCCGTACATCTCGGATGGGATGTTATATACGTCTACAGCGATATATATCCTAACGTAAGGCAGGCTAACATCTCGGTTACAGTATTTTACAACATTCCTGGCGTATCGGCCCCTACTTCTCGGCGGGAACATTATATAGGTCTATAACGTAATATAACCTATCCTAACACATCTAGCCCCTCGCTGGTAATGTTTTACAGAATACCGTTCGTGTCGTCCCGTAGGTCTCGTTTGGGACGTTATATACGTCTACAGCGTTATATATCCTAACCTAGGGCAGTCTTCCATCTCGGTCGCAGTATTTTACGCCATTCCTGGCGTATCGGCCCGTACTTCACCGTGGGAACATTATACACGTCTATAACGTAGCATAACCTAACCTAACCCATCTAGCCCCTCGCTGGTAATATTTTACAGAATCCCGTTCGTGTCGTCCTGTACATCTGGGTTGGGATATTATATACGTCTATAGCTTTATATATCCTAACCTAAGGCAGGCTAACATCTCGGATGCAGTATTTTACAACATTACTGGCGTATCGGCCCATACTTCTCGGTGGGAACATTATACACGCCTATAACGTAACATAACCTAACCTAACCCATCTAGCCCCTCGCTGGTAATGTTTTACAGAATCCCGTTCCTGTCGTCCCGTACATCTCGGTTGGGAAGTTATATACGTCTACAGCGATATATATCCTAACGTAAGGCAGGCTAACATCTCGGATGTAGTATTTTACAACAATCTTGGAGTATCGGGCCCTACTTCACCGTGGGAACATTATATAGGTCTATAACGTAACATAACCTAACCTAACACATCTAGCCCCTCGCTGGTAATGTTTTACGGAATCCCGTTCGTGTCGTCCCGTACGTCTCGGATGGGACATTATATACGTTTACAGCGTTATATTTCCTAACGTAAGGCAGGCTAACATCTCGGATGTAGTATTTTACAACATTCTTGGAGTATGGGCCCATACTTCTCGGTGGGAACATTATATACGTCTATAACGTAACATAACCTAACCTATCCCATCTAGCCCCTCGTTGGCAATGTTTTACAGAATCCCGTTCGTGTCGTCCCGTACATCTCGGTTGGGATATTATATACGTCTATAGCGTTATATATCTTAACCTAAGGCAGGCTAACATCTCGGATGCAGTATTTTACAACATTCCTGGCGTATCGGCCCATACTTCTCGGTGGGAACATTATACACGTCTATAACGTAACATAACCTAACCTAACCCATCTAGCCCCTCGCTGGTAATGTTTTACAGAATCCCGTTCCTGTCGTCCCGTACATCTCGGTTGGGAAGTTATATACGTCTACAGCGATATATATCCTAACGTAAGGCAGGCTAACATCTCGGATGTGGTATTTTACAACATTCTTGGAGTATCGGCCCCTACTTCTCGGTGGGAACATTATATACGTCAATAACGTAACATACCCTAACCTAACCCATCTAGCCCCTCGCTGGTAATGTTTTACAGAATCCCGTTCCTGTCGTCCCGTACATCTCGGTTGGGATGTTATATTCGTCTACAGCGATATATATCCTAACGTAAGGCAGGCTAACATCTCGGATGCAGTATTTTACAACATTCCTGGCGTATCGGCTCTACTTCTCGGTGGGAACATTATACACGTCTATAACGTAACATAACCTAACCTAACCCATCTAGCCCCTCGCTGGTAATGTTTTACAGAATCCCGTTCCTGTCGTCCCGTACATCTCGGTTGGGATGTTATATACGTCTACAGCGATATATATCCTAACCTAAGGCAGGCTATCATCTCGGATGTAGTATTTTACAACATTCCTGGCGTATCGGCCCCTACTTCTCGGCGGGAACATTATATAGGTCTATAACGTAATCTAACCTAACCTAACACATCTAGCCCCTCGCTGGTAATGTTTCACAGAATACCGTTCGTGTCGTCCCGTAGGTCTCGTTTGGGACGTTATATACGTCTACAGCGTTATATATCCTAACCTAAGGCAGTCTACCATCTCGGTCGCAGTATTTTACGCCATTCCTGGCGTATCGGCTCTACTTCTCGGTGGGAACATTATACACGTCTATAACGTAACATAACCTAACCTAACCCATCTAGGCCCTCGCTGGTAATGTTTTACAGAATCCCGTTCCTGTCGTCCCGTACATCTCGGTTGGAACATTATAAACGTCTAAAGCAATATATATCCTAACCTAAGGCAGGCTAACATCTCGGATGAAGTATTATACGCCATTCCTGGCGTATCGGCCCCTACTTCTCGGTGGGAACATTATATACTTCTGTAACGTAACATAACCTAACCTAACCCATCTAGCCCCTCGCTCGTAATATTTTACAGAATCCCGTTCGTGGCGTCCCGTACATCTCGGTTGGGATATTATATACGTCTATAGCGTTATATATCCTAACCTAAGGCAGGCTAACATCTCGGATGCAGTATTTTACAACATTCCTGGCATATCGGCCCCTACTTCTCGGTGGGAACATTATATACGTTTATAACGTATCACAACCTAACCTAACCCATCTATCCCCTCGCTGGTAATGTTTTACAGAATCCCGTTCCTGACGTCCCGTACGTCTCTGTTGGGACATTATAAACTTCTACAGCGTTATATATCCTAACCTAAGGCAGGCTAACATATCGGTTGCAGTATTTTACAACATTCCTGGCGTATCGGCCCATACTTCTCGGTGGGAACATTATATAGGTCTATAACGTAACATAACTTAACCTAACACATCTAGCCCCTCGCTGGTAATGTTTTACCGAATCCCGTTCGTGTCGTCCCCTACGTCTCGGTTGGGACATTATATACGTCTACAGCGTTATATATCCTAACCTAAGGCAGGCTAACATCTCGGATGAAGTATTTTACGCCATTCCTGGCGTATCGGCTCTACTTCTCGGTGGGAACATTATACACGTCTATAACGTAACATAACCTAACCTAACCCATCTAGCCCCTCGCTGGTAATGTTTTACAGAATCCCGTTCCTGTCGTCCCGTACATCTCGGTTGGGAAGTTATATACGTCTACAGCGATATATATCCTAACGTAAGGCAGGCTGACATCTCGGATGTGGTATTTTACAACATTCTTGGAGTATCGGCCCCTACTTCTCGGTGGGAACATTATATAGGTCTACAACGTAACATAACCTAACCTATCCCATCTAGTCCCTCGTTGGCAATGTTTTACAGAATCCCGTTCCTGTCGTCCCGTACATCTCGGTTGGGATATTATATACGTCTATAGCGTTATATATCTTAACCTAAGGCAGGCTAATATCTCGGATGCAGTATTTTACAACATTCCTGGCGTATCGGCTCTACTTCTCGGTGGGAACATTATACACGTCTATAACGTAACATAACCTAACCTAACCCATCTAGCCCCTCGCTGGTAATGTTTTACAGAATACCGTTCGTGTCGTCCCGTAGGTCTCGTTTGGGACGTTATATACGTCTACAGCGTTATATATCCTAACCTAAGGCAGTCTACCATCTCGGTCGCAGTATTTTACGCCATTCCTGGCGTATCGGCTCTACTTCTCGGTGGGAACATTATACACGTCTATAACGTAACATAACCTAACCTAACCCATCTAGGCCCTCGCTGGTAATGTTTTACAGAATCCCGTTCCTGTCGTCCCGTACATCTCGGTTGGAACATTATAAACGTGTAAAGCAATATATATCCTAACCTAAGGCAGGCTAACATCTCGGATGAAGTATTATACGCCATTCCTGGCGTATCGGCCCCTACTTCACCGTGGGAACATTATACAGGTCTATAACGTAACATAACCTAACCTAACCCATCTAGCCCCTCGCTGGTATTGTTTTACAGAATCCCGTTTCTGTCGTCCCATACATCTCGGTTGTGATGTTATATACGTCTACAGCGATATATATCCTAACGTAAGGCAGGCTAACATCTCGGATGTAGTATTTTACAACATTCTTGGAGTATCGGCCCCTACTTCTCGGTGGGAACATTATATACGTCTGTAACGTAACATAACCTAACCTAACCCATCTAGCCCCTCGCTCGTAATATTTTACAGAATCCCGTTCGTGGCGTCCCGTACATCTCGGTTGGGACATTATAAACGTACACAGCGTTATATATCCTAACCTAAGGCAGGCTAACATCTCGGTTGCAGTATTTTACAACATTCCTGGCGTATCGGCCCATACTTCTCGGTGGGAACATTATATAGGTCTATAACGTAACATAACTTAACCTAACACATCTAGCCCCTCGCTGGTAATGTTTTACCGAATCCCGTTCCTGTCGTCCCGTACATCTCGGTTGGGAAGTTATATACGTCTACAGCGATATATATCCTAACGTAAGGCAGGCTAACATCTCGGATGTGGTATTTTACAACATTCTTGGAGTATCGGCCCCTACTTCTCGGTGGGAACATTATATACGTCTACAACGTAACATAACCTAACCTATCCCATCTAGTTCCTCGTTGGCAATGTTTTACAGAATCCCGTTCGTGTCGTCCCGTACATCTCGGTTGGGATATTATATACGTCTATAGCGTTATATATCTTAACCTAAGGCAGGCTAATATCTCGGATGCAGTATTTTACAACATTCCTGGCGTATCGGCTCTACTTCTCGGTGGGAACATTATACACGTCTATAACGTAACATAACCTAACCTAACCCATCTAGCCCCTCGCTGGTAATGTTTTACAGAATCCCGTTCCTGTCGTCCCGTACATCTCGGATGGGATGTTATATACGTCTACAGCGATATATATCCTAACGTAAGGCAGGCTAACATCTCGGTTACAGTATTTTACAACATTCCTGGCGTATCGGCTCCTACTTCTCGGCGGGAACATTATATAGGTCTATAACGTAATATAACCTATCCTAACACATCTAGCCCCTCGCTGGTAATGTTTTACAGAATACCGTTCGTGTCGTCCCGTAGGTCTCGTTTGGGACGTTATATACGTCTACAGCGTTATATATCCTAACCTAGGGCAGTCTTCCATCTCGGTCGCAGTATTTTACGCCATTCCTGGCGTATCGGCCCGTACTTCACCGTGGGAACATTATACACGTCTATAACGTAGCATAACCTAACCTAACCCATCTAGCCCCTCGCTGGTAATGTTTTACAGAATCCCGTTCGTGTCGTCCCGTACGTCTCGGATGGGACATTATATACGTCTACAGCGTTATATTTCCTAACGTAAGGCAGGCTAACATCTCGGATGTAGTATTTTACAACATTGTTGGAGTATCGGCCGATACTTCTCGGTGGGAACATTATATACGTCAATAACGTAACATACCCTAACCTAACCCATCTAGCCCCTCGCTGGTAATGTTTTACAGAATCCCGTTCCTGTCGTCCCGTACATCTCGGTTGGGATGTTATATTCGTCTACAGCGATATATATCCTAACGTAAGGCAGGCTAACATCTCGGATGCAGTATTTTACAACATTCCTGGCGTATCGGCTCTACTTCTCGGTGGGAACATTATACACGTCTATAACGTAACATAACCTAACCTAACCCATCTAGCCCCTCGCTGGTAATGTTTTACAGAATCCCGTTCCTGTCGTCCCGTACATATCGGTTGGGATGTTATATACGTCTACAGCGATATATATCCTAACCTAAGGCAGGCTATCATCTCGGATGTAGTATTTTACAACATTCCTGGCGTATCGGCCCCTACTTCTCGGCGGGAACATTATATAGGTCTATAACGTAATCTAACCTAACCTAACACATCTAGCCCCTCGCTGGTAATGTTTTACAGAATACCGTTCGTGTCGTCCCGTAGGTCTCGTTTGGGACGTTATATACGTCTACAGCGTTATATATCCTAACCTAAGGCAGTCTACCATCTCGGTTGCAGTATTTTACGCCATTCCTGGCGTATCGGCTCTACTTCTCGGTGGGAACATTATACACGTCTATAACGTAACATAACCTAACCTAACCCATCTAGGCCCTCGCTGGTAATGTTTTACAGAATCCCGTTCCTGTCGTCCCGTACATCTCGGATGGGATGTTATATACGTCTACAGCGATATATATCCTAACGTAAGGCAGGCTAACATCTCGGTTACAGTATTTTACAACATTCCTGGCGTATCGGCTCCTACTTCTCGGCGGGAACATTATATAGGTCTATAACGTAATATAACCTATCCTAACACATCTAGCCCCTCGCTGGTAATGTTTTACAGAATACCGTTCGTGTCGTCCCGTAGGTCTCGTTTGGGACGTTATATACGTCTACAGCGTTATATATCCTAACCTAGGGCAGTCTTCCATCTCGGTCGCAGTATTTTACGCCATTCCTGGCGTATCGGCCCGTACTTCACCGTGGGAACATTATACACGTCTATAACGTAGCATAACCTAACCTAACCCATCTAGCCCCTCGCTGGTAATGTTTTACAGAATCCCGTTCGTGTCGTCCCGTACGTCTCGGATGGGACATTATATACGTCTACAGCGTTATATTTCCTAACGTAAGGCAGGCTAACATCTCGGATGTAGTATTTTACAACATTGTTGGAGTATCGGCCGATACTTCTCGGTGGGAACATTATATACGTCAATAACGTAACATACCCTAACCTAACCCATCTAGCCCCTCGCTGGTAATGTTTTACAGAATCCCGTTCCTGTCGTCCCGTACATCTCGGTTGGGATGTTATATTCGTCTACAGCGATATATATCCTAACGTAAGGCAGGCTAACATCTCGGATGCAGTATTTTACAACATTCCTGGCGTATCGGCTCTACTTCTCGGTGGGAACATTATACACGTCTATAACGTAACATAACCTAACCTAACCCATCTAGCCCCTCGCTGGTAATGTTTTACAGAATCCCGTTCCTGTCGTCCCGTACATATCGGTTGGGATGTTATATACGTCTACAGCGATATATATCCTAACCTAAGGCAGGCTATCATCTCGGATGTAGTATTTTACAACATTCCTGGCGTATCGGCCCCTACTTCTCGGCGGGAACATTATATAGGTCTATAACGTAATCTAACCTAACCTAACACATCTAGCCCCTCGCTGGTAATGTTTTACAGAATACCGTTCGTGTCGTCCCGTAGGTCTCGTTTGGGACGTTATATACGTCTACAGCGTTATATATCCTAACCTAAGGCAGTCTACCATCTCGGTTGCAGTATTTTACGCCATTCCTGGCGTATCGGCTCTACTTCTCGGTGGGAACATTATACACGTCTATAACGTAACATAACCTAACCTAACCCATCTAGGCCCTCGCTGGTAATGTTTTACAGAATCCCGTTCCTGTCGTCCCGTACATCTCGGTTGGAACATTATAAACGTCTAAAGCAATATATATCCTAACCTAAGGCAGGCTAACATCTCGGATGAAGTATTATACGCCATTCCTGGCGTATCGGCCCCTACTTCACCGTGGGAACATTATACAGGTCTATAACGTAACATAACCTAACCTATCCCATCTAGTCCCTCGTTGGCAATGTTTTACAGAATCCCGTTCGTGTCGTCCCGTACATCTCGGTTGGGATATTATATACGTCTATAGCGTTATATATCTTAACCTAAGGCAGGCTAATATCTCGGATGCAGTATTTTACAACATTCCTGGCGTATCGGCCCATACTTCTCGGTGGGAACATTATACACGTCTATAACGTAACATAACCTAACCTAACCCATCTAGCCCCTCGCTGGTAATGTTTTACAGAATCCCGTTCCTGTCGTCCCGTACATATCGGTTGGGATGTTATATACGTCTACAGCGATATATATCCTAACCTAAGGCAGGCTATCATCTCGGATGTAGTATTTTACAACATTCCTGGCGTATCGGCCCCTACTTCTCGGCGGGAACATTATATAGGTCTATAACGTAATCTAACCTAACCTAACACATCTAGCCCCTCGCTGGTAATGTTTTACAGAATACCGTTCGTGTCGTCCCGTAGGTCTCGTTTGGGACGTTATATACGTCTACAGCGTTATATATCCTAACCTAAGGCAGTCTACCATCTCGGTTGCAGTATTTTACGCCATTCCTGGCGTATCGGCTCTACTTCTCGGTGGGAACATTATACACGTCTATAACGTAACATAACCTAACCTAACCCATCTAGGCCCTCGCTGGTAATGTTTTACAGAATCCCGTTCCTGTCGTCCCGTACATCTCGGTTGGAACATTATAAACGTCTAAAGCAATATATATCCTAACCTAAGGCAGGCTAACATCTCGGATGAAGTATTATACGCCATTCCTGGCGTATCGGCCCCTACTTCACCGTGGGAACATTATACAGGTCTATAACGTAACATAACCTAACCTATCCCATCTAGTCCCTCGTTGGCAATGTTTTACAGAATCCCGTTCGTGTCGTCCCGTACATCTCGGTTGGGATATTATATACGTCTATAGCGTTATATATCTTAACCTAAGGCAGGCTAATATCTCGGATGCAGTATTTTACAACATTCCTGGCGTATCGGCTCTACTTCTCGGTGGGAACACTATACACGTCTATAACGTAACATAACCTAACCTGACCCATCTAGCCCCTCGCTGGTAATGTTTTACAGAATCCCGTTCCTGTCGTCCCGTACATCTCGGATGGGATGTTATATACGTCTACAGCGATATATATCCTAACGTAAGGCAGGCTAACATCTCGGTTACAGTATTTTACAACATTCCTGGCGTATCGGCCCCTACTTCTCGGCGGGAACATTATACAGGTCTATAACGTAATATAACCTATCCTAACACATCTAGCCCCTCGCTGGTAATGTTTTACAGAATACCGTTCGTGTCGTCCCGTAGGTCTCGTTTGGGACGTTATATACGTCTACAGCGTTATATATCCTAACCTAGGGCAGTCTTCCATCTCGGTCGCAGTATTTTACGCCATTCCTGGCGTATCGGCCCGTACTTCACCGTGGGAACATTATACACGTCTATAACGTAGCATAACCTAACCTAACCCATCTAGCCCCTCGCTGGTAATACTTTACAGAATCCCGTTCGTGTCGTCCTGTACATCTGGGTTGGGATATTATATACGTCTATAGCTTTATATATCCTAACCTAAGGCAGGCTAACATCTCGGATGCAGTATTTTACAACATTACTGGCGTATCGGCCCATACTTCTCGGTGGGAACATTATACACGCCTATAACGTAACATAACCTAACCTAACCCATCTAGCCCCTCGCTGGTAATGTTTTACAGAATCCCGTTCCTGTCGTCCCGTACATCTCGGTTGGGAAGTTATATACGTCTACAGCGATATATATCCTAACGTAAGGCAGGCTAACATCTCGGATGTAGTATTTTACAACAATCTTGGAGTATCGGGCCCTACTTCACCGTGGGAACATTATATAGGTCTATAACGTAACATAACCTAACCTAACACATCTAGCCCCTCGCTGGTAATGTTTTACAGAATCCCGTTCGTGTCGTCCCGTACGTCTCGGATGGGACATTATATACGTTTACAGCGTTATATTTCCTAACGTAAGGCAGGCTAACATCTCGGATGTTGTATTTTACAACATTCTTGGAGTATCGGCCCATACTTCTCGGTGGGAACATTATATACGTCTATAACGTAACATAACCTAACCTATCCCATCTAGCCCCTCGTTGGCAATGTTTTACAGAATCCCGTTCGTGTCGTCCCGTACATCTCGGTTGGGATATTATATACGTCTATAGCGTTATATATCTTAACCTAAGGCAGGCTAACATCTCGGATGCAGTATTTTACAACATTCCTGGCGTATCGGCCCATACTTCTCGGTGGGAACATTATACACGTCTATAACGTAACATAACCTAACCTAACCCATCTAGCCCCTCGCTGGTAATGTTTTACAGAATCCCGTTCCTGTCGTCCCGTACATCTCGGTTGGGAAGTTATATACGTCTACAGCGATATATATCCTAACGTAAGGCAGGCTAACATCTCGGATGTGGTATTTTACAACATTCTTGGAGTATCGGCCCCTACTTCTCGGTGGGAACATTATATACGTCCATAACGTAACATACCCTAACCTAACCCATCTAGCCCCTCGCTGGTAATGTTTTACAGAATCCCGTTCCTGTCGTCCCGTACATCTCGGTTGGGATGTTATATTCGTCTACAGCGATATATATCCTAACGTAAGGCAGGCTAACATCTCGGATGCAGTATTTTACAACATTCCTGGCGTATCGGCTCTACTTCTCGGTGGGAACATTATACACGTCTATAACGTAACATAACCTAACCTAACCCATCTAGCCCCTCGCTGGTAATGTTTTACAGAATCCCGTTCCTGTCGTCCCGTACATCTCGGTTGGGATGTTATATACGTCTACAGCGATATATATCCTAACCTAAGGCAGGCTATCATCTCGGATGTAGTATTTTACAACATTCCTGGCGTATCGGCCCCTACTTCTCGGCGGGAACATTATATAGGTCTATAACGTAATCTAACCTAACCTAACCCATCTAGCCCCTCGCTCGTAATATTTTACAGAATCCCGTTCGTGGCGTCCCGTACATCTCGGTTGGGATATTATATACGTCTATAGCGTTATATATCCTAACCTAAGGCAGGCTAACATCTCGGATGCAGTATTTTACAACATTCCTGGCATATCGGCCCCTACTTCTCGGTGGGAACATTATATACGTTTATAACGTATCACAACCTAACCTAACCCATCTATCCCCTCGCTGGTAATGTTTTACAGAATCCCGTTCCTGACGTCCCGTACGTCTCTGTTGGGACATTATAAACGTCTACAGCGTTATATATCCTAACCTAAGGCAGGCTAACATATCGGTTGCAGTATTTTACAACATTCCTGGCGTATCGGCCCATACTTCTCGGAGGGAACATTATATAGGTCTATAACGTAACATAACTTAACCTAACACATCTAGCCCCTCGCTGGTAATGTTTTACAGAATACCGTTCGTGTCGTCCCGTAGGTCTCGTTTGGGACGTTATATACGTCTACAGCGTTATATATCCTAACCTAAGGCAGTCTACCATCTCGGTTGCAGTATTTTACGCCATTCCTGGCGTATCGGCTCTACTTCTCGGTGGGAACATTATACACGTCTATAACGTAACATAACCTAACCTAACCCATCTAGGCCCTCGCTGGTAATGTTTTACAGAATCCCGTTCCTGTCGTCCCGTACATCTCGGTTGGAACATTATAAACGTCTAAAGCAATATATATCCTAACCTAAGGCAGGCTAACATCTCGGATGAAGTATTATACGCCATTCCTGGCGTATCGGCCCCTACTTCACCGTGGGAACATTATACAGGTCTATAACGTAACATAACCTAACCTATCCCATCTAGTCCCTCGTTGGCAATGTTTTACAGAATCCCGTTCGTGTCGTCCCGTACATCTCGGTTGGGATATTATATACGTCTATAGCGTTATATATCTTAACCTAAGGCAGGCTAATATCTCGGATGCAGTATTTTACAACATTCCTGGCGTATCGGCCCATACTTCTCGGTGGGAACATTATACACGTCTATAACGTAACATAACCTAACCTAACCCATCTAGCCCCTCGCTGGTAATGTTTTACAGAATCCCGTTCCTGTCGTCCCGTACATATCGGTTGGGATGTTATATACGTCTACAGCGATATATATCCTAACCTAAGGCAGGCTATCATCTCGGATGTAGTATTTTACAACATTCCTGGCGTATCGGCCCCTACTTCTCGGCGGGAACATTATATAGGTCTATAACGTAATCTAACCTAACCTAACACATCTAGCCCCTCGCTGGTAATGTTTTACAGAATACCGTTCGTGTCGTCCCGTAGGTCTCGTTTGGGACGTTATATACGTCTACAGCGTTATATATCCTAACCTAAGGCAGTCTACCATCTCGGTTGCAGTATTTTACGCCATTCCTGGCGTATCGGCTCTACTTCTCGGTGGGAACATTATACACGTCTATAACGTAACATAACCTAACCTAACCCATCTAGGCCCTCGCTGGTAATGTTTTACAGAATCCCGTTCCTGTCGTCCCGTACATCTCGGTTGGAACATTATAAACGTCTAAAGCAATATATATCCTAACCTAAGGCAGGCTAACATCTCGGATGAAGTATTATACGCCATTCCTGGCGTATCGGCCCCTACTTCACCGTGGGAACATTATACAGGTCTATAACGTAACATAACCTAACCTATCCCATCTAGTCCCTCGTTGGCAATGTTTTACAGAATCCCGTTCGTGTCGTCCCGTACATCTCGGTTGGGATATTATATACGTCTATAGCGTTATATATCTTAACCTAAGGCAGGCTAATATCTCGGATGCAGTATTTTACAACATTCCTGGCGTATCGGCTCTACTTCTCGGTGGGAACACTATACACGTCTATAACGTAACATAACCTAACCTGACCCATCTAGCCCCTCGCTGGTAATGTTTTACAGAATCCCGTTCCTGTCGTCCCGTACATCTCGGATGGGATGTTATATACGTCTACAGCGATATATATCCTAACGTAAGGCAGGCTAACATCTCGGTTACAGTATTTTACAACATTCCTGGCGTATCGGCCCCTACTTCTCGGCGGGAACATTATACAGGTCTATAACGTAATATAACCTATCCTAACACATCTAGCCCCTCGCTGGTAATGTTTTACAGAATACCGTTCGTGTCGTCCCGTAGGTCTCGTTTGGGACGTTATATACGTCTACAGCGTTATATATCCTAACCTAGGGCAGTCTTCCATCTCGGTCGCAGTATTTTACGCCATTCCTGGCGTATCGGCCCGTACTTCACCGTGGGAACATTATACACGTCTATAACGTAGCATAACCTAACCTAACCCATCTAGCCCCTCGCTGGTAATATTTTACAGAATCCCGTTCGTGTCGTCCTGTACATCTGGGTTGGGATATTATATACGTCTATAGCTTTATATATCCTAACCTAAGGCAGGCTAACATCTCGGATGCAGTATTTTACAACATTACTGGCGTATCGGCCCATACTTCTCGGTGGGAACATTATACACGCCTATAACGTAACATAACCTAACCTAACCCATCTAGCCCCTCGCTGGTAATGTTTTACAGAATCCCGTTCCTGTCGTCCCGTACATCTCGGTTGGGAAGTTATATACGTCTACAGCGATATATATCCTAACGTAAGGCAGGCTAACATCTCGGATGTAGTATTTTACAACAATCTTGGAGTATCGGGCCCTACTTCACCGTGGGAACATTATATAGGTCTATAACGTAACATAACCTAACCTAACACATCTAGCCCCTCGCTGGTAATGTTTTACAGAATCCCGTTCGTGTCGTCCCGTACGTCTCGGATGGGACATTATATACGTTTACAGCGTTATATTTCCTAACGTAAGGCAGGCTAACATCTCGGATGTTGTATTTTACAACATTCTTGGAGTATCGGCCCATACTTCTCGGTGGGAACATTATATACGTCTATAACGTAACATAACCTAACCTATCCCATCTAGCCCCTCGTTGGCAATGTTTTACAGAATCCCGTTCGTGTCGTCCCGTACATCTCGGTTGGGATATTATATACGTCTATAGCGTTATATATCTTAACCTAAGGCAGGCTAACATCTCGGATGCAGTATTTTACAACATTCCTGGCGTATCGGCCCATACTTCTCGGTGGGAACATTATACACGTCTATAACGTAACATAACCTAACCTAACCCATCTAGCCCCTCGCTGGTAATGTTTTACAGAATCCCGTTCCTGTCGTCCCGTACATCTCGGTTGGGAAGTTATATACGTCTACAGCGATATATATCCTAACGTAAGGCAGGCTATCATCTCGGATGTAGTATTTTACAACATTCCTGGCGTATCGGCCCCTACTTCTCGGCGGGAACATTATATAGGTCTATAACGTAATCTAACCTAACCTAACCCATCTAGCCCCTCGCTCGTAATATTTTACAGAATCCCGTTCGTGGCGTCCCGTACATCTCGGTTGGGATATTATATACGTCTATAGCGTTATATATCCTAACCTAAGGCAGGCTAACATCTCGGATGCAGTATTTTACAACATTCCTGGCATATCGGCCCCTACTTCTCGGTGGGAACATTATATACGTTTATAACGTATCACAACCTAACCTAACCCATCTATCCCCTCGCTGGTAATGTTTTACAGAATCCCGTTCCTGACGTCCCGTACGTCTCTGTTGGGACATTATAAACGTCTACAGCGTTATATATCCTAACCTAAGGCAGGCTAACATATCGGTTGCAGTATTTTACAACATTCCTGGCGTATCGGCCCATACTTCTCGGAGGGAACATTATATAGGTCTATAACGTAACATAACTTAACCTAACACATCTAGCCCCTCGCTGGTAATGTTTTACCGAATCCCGTTCGTGTCGTCCCCTACGTCTCGGTTGGGACATTATATACGTCTACAGCGTTATATATCCTAACCTAAGGCAGGCTAACATCTCGGATGAAGTATTTTACGCCATTCCTGGCGTATCGGCTCTACTTCTCGGTGGGAACATTATACACGTCTATAACGTAACATAACCTAACCTAACCCATCTAGCCCCTCGCTGGTAATGTTTTACAGAATCCCGTTCCTGTCGTCCCGTACATCTCGGATGGGATGTTATATACGTCTACAGCGTTATATATCCTAACGTAAGGCAGGCTAACATCTCGGTCATAGTATTTTACGCCATTCCTGGCGTATCGGCCCGTACTTCACCGTGGGAACATTATACACGTCTATAACGTAGCATAACCTAACCTAACCCACCTAGCCCCTCGCTGGTAATATTTTACAGAATCCCGTTCGTGTCGTCCTGTACATCTGGGTTGGGATATTATATACGTCTATAGCGTTATATATCCTAACCTAAGGCAGGCTAACATCTCGGATGCAGTATTTTACAACATTCCTGGCGTATCGGCCCATACTTCTCGGTGGGAACATTATACACGTCTATAACGTAACATAACCTAACCTAACCCATCTAGCCCCTCGCTGGTAATGTTTTACAGAATCCCATTCGTGTCGTCCCGTACGTCTCGGATGGGACATTATATACGTCTACAGCGTTATGTTTCCTAACGTAAGGCAGGCTAACATCTCGGATGTAGTATTTTACAACATTCCTGGCGTATCGGCCCGTACTTCTCGGTGGGAACATTATACACGTCTATAACGTAACATAACCTAACCTAACCCATCTAGCCCCTCGCTGGTAATGTTTTACAGAATCCCGTTCCTGTCGTTCCGTACATCTCGGATGGGATGTTATATGCGTCTACAGCGATATATATCCTAACGTAAGGCAGGCTAACATCTCGGATGTAGTATTTTACAACATTCTTGGAGTATCGGCCCCTACTTCTCGGTGGGAACATTATATACGTCTGTAACGTAACATAACCTAACCTATCCCACCTAGCCCCTCGTTGGCAATGTTTTACAGAATCCCGTTCGTGTCGTCCCGTACATCTCGGTTGGGATATTATATACGTCTACAGCGATATATATCCTAACCTAAGACAGGCTAACATCTCGGATGCAGTATTTTACAACATTCCTGGCGTATCGGCTCTACTTCTCGGTGGGAACATTATATAGGTCTATAACGTAACATAACCTAACCTAACACATCTAGCCCCTCGCTGGTAATGTTTTACAGAATCCCGTTCGTGTCGTCCCGTACGTCTCGGATGGGACATTATATACGTCTACAGCGTTATATTTCCTAACGTAAGGCAGGCTAACATCTGGGATGTAGTATTTTACAACATTCTTGGAGTATCGGCCCATACTTCTCGGTGGGAACATTATATACGACTCTAACGTAACATAACCTAACCTATCCCATCTAGCCCCTCGTTGGCAATGTTTTACAGAATCCCGTTCGTGTCGTCCCGTACATCTCGGTTGGGATATTATATACGTCTATAGCGTTATATATCTTAACCTAAGACAGGCTAACATCTCGGATGCAGTATTTTACAACATTCCTGGCGTATCGGCTCTACTTCTTGGTGGGAACATTATACACGTCTATAACGTAACATAACCTAACCTAACCCATCTAGCCCCTCGCTGGTAATGTTTTACAGAATCCCGTTCCTGTCGTCCCGTACGTCTCGGATGGGACATTATAAACTTCTACAGCGTTATATATCCTAACCTAAGGCAGGCTAACATCTCGGTTGCAGTATTTTACAACATTCCTGGCGTATCGGCCCATACTTCTCGGTGGGAACATTATATAGGTCTATAACGTAACATAACTTAACCTAACACATCTAGCCCCTCGCTGGTAATGTTTTACCGAATCCCGTTCGTGTCGTCCCCTACGTCCCGGTTGGGACATTATATACGTCTACAGCGTTATATATCCTAACCTAAGGCAGGCTAACATCTCGGATGAAGTATTTTACGCCATTCCTGGCGTATCGGCTCTACTTCTCGGTGGGAACATTATACACGTCTATAACGTAACATAACCTAACCTAACCCATCTAGCCCCTCGCTGGTAATGTTTTACAGAATCCCGTTCCTGCCGTCCCGTACATCTCGGTTGGGAAGTTATATACGTCTACAGCGATATATATCCTAACGTAAGGCAGGCTAACATCTCGGATGTAGTATTTTACAACATTCTTGGAGTATCGGCCCCTACTTCTCGGTGGGAACATTATATACGTCTGTAACGTAACATAACCTAACCTATCCCACCTAGCCCCTCGTTGGCAATGTTTTACAGAATCCCGTTCGTGTCGTCCCGTACATCTCGGTTGGGATATTATATACGTCTACAGCGATATATATCCTAACCTAAGACAGGCTAACATCTCGGATGCAGTATTTTACAACATTCCTGGCGTATCGGCTCTGCTTCTCGGTGGGAACATTATATAGGTCTATAACGTAACATAACCTAACCTAACACATCTAGCCCCTCGCTGGTAATGTTTTACAGAATCCCGTTCGTGTCGTCCCGTACGTCTCGGATGGGACATTATATACGTCTACAGCTTTATATTTCCTAACGTAAGGCAGGCTAACATCTGGGATGTAGTATTTTACAACATTCTTGGAGTATCGGCCCATACTTCTCGGTGGGAACATTATATACGACTCTAACGTAACATAACCTAACCTATCCCATCTAGCCCCTCGTTGGCAATGTTTTACAGAATCCCGTTCGTGTCGTCCCGTACATCTCGGTTGGGATATTATATACGTCTATAGCGTTATATATCTTAACCTAAGACAGGCTAACATCTCGGATGCAGTATTTTACAACATTCCTGGCGTATCGGCTCTACTTCTCGGAGGGAACATTATACACGTCTATAACGTAACATAACCTAACCTAACCCATCTAGCCCCTCGCTGGTAATGTTTTACAGAATCCCGTTCCTGTCGTCCCGTACATCTCGGATGGGATGTTATATACGTCTATAGCGTTATATATCCTAACCTAAGGCAGGCTAACATCTCGGATGCAGTATTTTACAACATTCCTGGCGTATCGGCTCTACTTCTCGGTGGGAACATTATACACGTCTATAACGTAACATAACCTAACCTATCCCACCTAGCCCCTCGTTGGCAATGTTTTACAGAATCCCGTTCGTGTCGTCCCGTACATCTCGGTTGGGATATTATATACGTCTACAGCGATATATATCCTAACCTAAGGCAGGCTAACTTCTCGGATATATTATTTTACAACATTCCTGGCATATCGGCCTCTACTTCTCGGTGGGAACATTATATACGTTTATAACGTATCACAACCTAATCTAACCCATCTAGCCCCTCGCTGGTAATGATTTACAGAATCCCGTTCCTGTCGTCCCGTACGTCTCGGATGGGACATTATAAACTTCTACAGCGTTATATATCCTAACCTAAGGCAGGCTAACATCTCGGGTGCAGTATTTTACAACATTCCTGCCGTATCGGCCCATACTTCTCGGTGGGAACATTATATAGGTCTATAACGTAACATAACCTAACCTAACATATCTAGCCCCTCGCTGGTAATGTTTTACAGAGTCCCGTTCGTGTAGTCCCGTACGTCTCGGATGGGACATTATATCCGTCTACAGCGATATATATCTTAACTTAAGGCAGGCTAACATCTCGGATGCAGTATTTTACGACATTCCTGGCGTATCGGCCCCTACTTCTCAGTGGGAACATTATATACGTCTGTAACGTAACATAACCTAACCTATCCCATCTAGCCCCTCGTTGGCAATGTTTTACAGAATCCCGTTCGTGTCGTCCCGTACATCTCGGTTGGGATGTTATATACGTCTACAGCGATATATATCCTAACGTAAGGCAGGCTAACATGTCGGATGTAGTATTTTACAACATTCTTGGAGTATCGGCCCCTACTTCTCGGTGGGAACATTATATACGTCAATAACGTAACATACCCTAACCTAACCCATCTAGCCCCTCGATGGCAATGTTTTACAGAATCCCGTTCCTGTCGTCCCGTACGTCTCTGTTGGGACATTATATACGTCTCTAGCGTTATATATCCTAACCTAAGGCAGGCTAACATCTCGGATGCAGTATTTTACAACATTCCTGGCATATCGGCCCCTACTTCTCGGTGGGAACATTATATACGTTTATAACGTATCACAACCTAATCTAACCCATCTAGCCCCTCGCTGGTAATGATTTACAGAATCCCGTTCCTGTCGTCCCGTACGTCTCGGATGGGACATTATAAACTTCTACAGCGTTATATATCCTAACCTAAGGCAGGCTAACATCTCGGGTGCAGTATTTTACAACATTCCTGCCGTATCGGCCCATACTTCTCGGTGGGAACATTATATAGGTCTATAACGTAACATAGCCTAACCTAACACATCTAGCCCCTCGCTGGTAATGTTTTACAGAGTCCCGTTCGTGTCGTCCCGTACGTCTCGGATGGGACATTATATCCGTCTACAGCGTTATATATCTTAACTTAAGGCAGGCTAACATCTCGGATGCAGTATTTTACGACATTCCTGGCTTATCGGCCCATACTTCTCGGTGGGAACATTATATACGACTCTAACGTAACATAACCTAACCTATCCCATCTAGCCCCTCGTTGGCAATGTTTTACAGAATCCCGTTCGTGTCGTCCCGTACATCTCGGTTGGGATATTATATACGTCTATAGCGTTATATATCTTAACCTAAGACAGGCTAACATCTCGGATGCAGTATTTTACAACATTCCTGGCGTATCGGCTCTACTTCTCGGTGGGAACATTATACACGTCTATAACGTAACATAACCTAACCTAACCCATCTAGCCCCTCGCTGGTAATGTTTTACAGAATCCCGTTCCTGTCGTCCCGTACGTCTCGGATGGGACATTATAAACTTCTACAGCGTTATATATCCTAACCTAAGGCAGGCTAACATCTCGGTTGCAGTATTTTACAACATTCCTGGCGTATCGGCCCATACTTCTCGGTGGGAACATTATATAGGTCTATAACGTAACATAACTTAACCTAACACATCTAGCCCCTCGCTGGTAATGTTTTACCGAATCCCGTTCGTGTCGTCCCCTACGTCCCGGTTGGGACATTATATACGTCTACAGCGTTATATATCCTAACCTAAGGCAGGCTAACATCTCGGATGAAGTATTTTACGCCATTCCTGGCGTATCGGCTCTACTTCTCGGTGGGAACATTATACACGTCTATAACGTAACATAACCTAACCTAACCCATCTAGCCCCTCGCTGGTAATGTTTTACAGAATCCCGTTCCTGCCGTCCCGTACATCTCGGTTGGGAAGTTATATACGTCTACAGCGATATATATCCTAACGTAAGGCAGGCTAACATCTCGGATGTGGTATTTTACAACATTCTTGGAGTATCGGCCCCTACTTCTCGGTGGGAACATTATATACGTCTACAACGTAACATAACCTAACCTATCCCATCTAGTCCCTCGTTGGCAACGTTTTACAGAATCCCGTTCGTGTCGTCCCGTACATCTCGGTTGGGATATTATATACGTCTATAGCGTTATATATCTTAACCTAAGGCAGGCTAATATCTCGGATGCAGTATTTTACAACATTCCTGGCGTATCGGCCCCTACTTCTCGGTGGGAACATTATATACGTTTATAACGTATCACAACCTAATCTAACCCATCTAGCCCCTCGCTGGTAATGATTTACAGAATCCCGTTCCTGTCGTCCCGTACGTCTCGGATGGGACATTATAAACTTCTACAGCGTTATATATCCTAACCTAAGGCAGGCTAACATCTCGGGTGCAGTATTTTACAACATTCCTGCCGTATCGGCCCATACTTCTCGGTGGGAACATTATATAGGTCTATAACGTAACATAGCCTAACCTAACACATCTAGCCCCTCGCTGGTAATGTTTTACAGAGTCCCGTTCGTGTCGTCCCGTACGTCTCGGATGGGACATTATATCCGTCTACAGCGTTATATATCTTAACTTAAGGCAGGCTAACATCTCGGATGCAGTATTTTACGACATTCCTGGCTTATCGGCCCATACTTCTCGGTGGGAACATTATATACGACTCTAACGTAACATAACCTAACCTATCCCATCTAGCCCCTCGTTGGCAATGTTTTACAGAATCCCGTTCGTGTCGTCCCGTACATCTCGGTTGGGATATTATATACGTCTATAGCGTTATATATCTTAACCTAAGACAGGCTAACATCTCGGATGCAGTATTTTACAACATTCCTGGCGTATCGGCTCTACTTCTCGGTGGGAACATTATACACGTCTATAACGTAACATAACCTAACCTAACCCATCTAGCCCCTCGCTGGTAATGTTTTACAGAATCCCGTTCCTGTCGTCCCGTACGTCTCGGATGGGACATTATAAACTTCTACAGCGTTATATATCCTAACCTAAGGCAGGCTAACATCTCGGTTGCAGTATTTTACAACATTCCTGGCGTATCGGCCCATACTTCTCGGTGGGAACATTATATAGGTCTATAACGTAACATAACTTAACCTAACACATCTAGCCCCTCGCTGGTAATGTTTTACCGAATCCCGTTCGTGTCGTCCCCTACGTCCCGGTTGGGACATTATATACGTCTACAGCGTTATATATCCTAACCTAAGGCAGGCTAACATCTCGGATGAAGTATTTTACGCCATTCCTGGCGTATCGGCTCTACTTCTCGGTGGGAACATTATACACGTCTATAACGTAACATAACCTAACCTAACCCATCTAGCCCCTCGCTGGTAATGTTTTACAGAATCCCGTTCCTGTCGTCCCGTACATCTCGGATGGGATGTTATATACGTCTACAGCGTTATATATCCTAACGTAAGGCAGGCTAACATCTCGGTCGCAGTATTTTACGCCATTCCTGGCGTATCGGCCCGTACTTCACCGTGGGAACATTATACACGTCTATAACGTAGCATAACCTAACCTAACCCACCTAGCCCCTCGCTGGTAATATTTTACAGAATCCCGTTCGTGTCGTCCTGTACATCTGGGTTGGGATATTATATACGTCTATAGCGTTATATATCCTAACCTAAGGCAGGCTAACATCTCGGATGCAGTATTTTACAACATTCCTGGCGTATCGGCCCATACTTCTCGGTGGGAACATTATACACGTCTATAACGTAACATAACCTAACCTAACCCATCTAGCCCCTCGCTGGTAATGTTTTACAGAATCCCATTCGTGTCGTCCCGTACGTCTCGGATGGGACATTATATACGTCTACAGCGTTATGTTTCCTAACGTAAGGCAGGCTAACATCTCGGATGTAGTATTTTACAACATTCCTGGCGTATCGGCCCGTAATTCTCGGTGGGAACATTATACACGTCTATAACGTAACATAACCTAACCTAACCCATCTAGCCCCTCGCTGGTAATGTTTTACAGAATCCCGTTCCTGTCGTCCCGTACATCTCGGATGGGATGTTATATGCGTCTACAGCGATATATATCCTAACGTAAGGCAGGCTAACATCTCGGATGTAGTATTTTACAACATTCTTGGAGTATCGGCCCCTACTTCTCGGTGGGAACATTATATACGTCTGTAACGTAACATAACCTAACCTATCCCACCTAGCCCCTCGTTGGCAATGTTTTACAGAATCCCGTTCGTGTCGTCCCGTACATCTCGGTTGGGATATTATATACGTCTACAGCGATATATATCCTAACCTAAGACAGGCTAACATCTCGGATGCAGTATTTTACAACATTCCTGGCGTATCGGCTCTGCTTCTCGGTGGGAACATTATATAGGTCTATAACGTAACATAACCTAACCTAACACATCTAGCCCCTCGCTGGTAATGTTTTACAGAATCCCGTTCGTGTCGTCCCGTACGTCTCGGATGGGACATTATATACGTCTACAGCTTTATATTTCCTAACGTAAGGCAGGCTAACATCTGGGATGTAGTATTTTACAACATTCTTGGAGTATCGGCCCATACTTCTCGGTGGAAACATTATATACGACTCTAACGTAACATAACCTAACCTATCCCATCTAGCCCCTCGTTGGCAATGTTTTACAGAATCCCGTTCGTGTCGTCCCGTACATCTCGGTTGGGATATTATATACGTCTATAGCGTTATATATCTTAACCTAAGACAGGCTAACATCTCGGATGCAGTATTTTACAACATTCCTGGCGTATCGGCTCTACTTCTCGGTGGGAACATTATACACGTCTATAACGTAACATAACCTAACCTAACCCATCTAGCCCCTCGCTGGTAATGTTTTACAGAATCCCGTTCCTGTCGTCCCGTACATCTCGGATGGGATGTTATATACGTCTATAGCGTTATATATCCTAACCTAAGGCAGGCTAACATCTCGGATGCAGTATTTTACAACATTCCTGGCGTATCGGCTCTACTTCTCGGTGGGAACATTATACACGTCTATAACGTAACATAACCTAACCTATCCCACCTAGCCCCTCGTTGGCAATGTTTTACAGAATCCCGTTCGTGTCGTCCCGTACATCTCGGTTGGGATATTATATACGTCTACAGCGATATATATCCTAACCTAAGGCAGGCTAACTTCTCCGATATATTATTTTACAACATTCCTGGCATATCGGCCCCTACTTCTCGGTGGGAACTTTATATACGTTTATAACGTATCACAACCTAATCTAACCCATCTAGCCCCTCGCTGGTAATGATTTACAGAATCCCGTTCCTGTCGTCCCGTACGTCTCGGATGGGACATTATAAACTTCTACAGCGTTATATATCCTAACCTAAGGCAGGCTAACATCTCGGGTGCAGTATTTTACAACATTCCTGCCGTATCGGCCCATACTTCTCGGTGGGAACATTATATAGGTCTATAACGTAACATAACCTAACCTAACACATCTAGCCCCTCGCTGGTAATGTTTTACAGAGTCCCGTTCGTGTAGTCCCGTACGTCTCGGATGGGACATTATATCCGTCTACAGCGATATATATCTTAACTTAAGGCAGGCTAACATCTCGGATGCAGTATTTTACGACATTTCTGGCGTATCGGCCCCTACTTCTCAGTGGGAACATTATATACGTCTGTAACGTAACATAACCTAACCTATCCCATCTAGCCCCTCGTTGGCAATGTTTTACAGAATCCCGTTCGTGTCGTCCCGTACATCTCGGTTGGGATGTTATATATGTCTACAGCGATATATATCCTAACGTAAGGCAGGCTAACATGTCGGATGTAGTATTTTACAACATTCTTGGAGTATCGACCCCTACTTCTCGGTGGGAACATTATATACGTCAATAACGTAACATACCCTAACCTAACCCATCTAGCCCCTCGATGGCAATGTTTTACAGAATCCCGTTCCTGTCGTCCCGTACGTCTCTGTTGGGACATTATATACGTCTCTAGCGTTATATATCCTAACCTAAGGCAGGCTAACATCTCGGATGCAGTATTTTACAACATTCCTGGCATATCGGCCCCTACTTCTCGGTGGGAACATTATATACGTTTATAACGTATCACTACCTAATCTAACCCAGCTAGCCCCTCGCTGGTAATGATTTACAGAATCCCGTTCCTGTCGTCCCGTACGTCTCGGATGGGACATTATAAACTTCTACAGCGTTATATATCCTAACCTAAGGCAGGCTAACATCTCGGGTGCAGTATTTTACAACATTCCTGCCGTATCGGCCCATACTTCTCGGTGGGAACATTATATAGGTCTATAACGTAACATAGCCTAACCTAACACATCTAGCCCCTCGCTGGTAATGTTTTACAGAGTCCCGTTCGTGTCGTCCCGTACGTCTCGGATGGGACATTATATCCGTCTACAGCGTTATATATCTTAACTTAAGGCAGGCTAACATCTCGGATGCAGTATTTTACGACATTCCTGGCTTATCGGCCCCTACTTCTCAGTGGGAACATTATATACGTCTGTAACGTAACATAACCTAACCTATCCCATCTAGCCCCTCGTTGGCAATGTTTTACAGAATCCCGTTCGTGTCGTCCCGTACATCTCGGTTGGGATGTTATATACGTCTACAGCGATATATATCCTAACGTAAGGCAGGCTAACATGTCGGATGTAGTATTTTACAACATTCTTGGAGTATCGGCCCCTACTTCTCGGTGGGAACATTATATACGTCAATAACGTAACATACCCTAACCTAACCCATCTAGCCCCTCGCTGGCAATGTTTTACAGAATCCCGTTCCTGTCGTCCCGTACGTCTCTGTTGGGACATTATATACGTCTCTAGCGTTATATATCCTAACCTAAGGCAGGCTAACATCTCGGATGCAGTATTTTACAACATTCCTGGCATATCGGCCCCTACTTCTCGGTGGGAACATTATATACGTTTATAACGTATCACAACCTAACCTAACCCATCTAGCCCCTCGCTGGTAATGTTTTACAGAATCCCGTTCCTGACGTCCCGTACGTCTCTGTTGGGACATTATAAACGTCTACAGCGTTATATATCCTAACCTAAGGTAGGCTAACATCTCGGTTGCAGTATTTTACAACATTCCTGGCGTATCGGTCCATACTTCTCGGTGGGAACATTATATAGGTCTATAACGTAACATAACTTAACCTAACACATCTAGCCCCTCGCTGGTAATGTTTTACCGAATCCCGTTCGTGTCGTCCCCTACGTCTCGGTTGGGACATTATATACGTCTACAGCGTTATATATCCTAACCTAAGGCAGGCTAACATCTCGGATGAAGTATTTTACGCCATTCCTGGCGTATCGGCTCTACTTCTCGGTGGGAACATTATACACGTCTATAACGTAACATAACCTAACCTAACCCATCTAGCCCCTCGCTGGTAATGTTTTACAGAATCCCGTTCCTGTCGTCCCGTACATCTCGGTTGGGAAGTTATATACGTCTACAGCGATATATATCCTAACGTAAGGCAGGCTAACATCTCGGATGTGGTATTTTACAACATTCTTGGAGTATCGGCCCCTACTTCTCGGTGGGAACATTATATACGTCTACAACGTAACATAACCTAACCTATCCCATCTAGTCCCTCGTTGGCAATGTTTTACAGAATCCCGTTCGTGTCGTCCCGTACATCTCGGTTGGGATATTATATACGTCTATAGCGTTATATATCTTAACCTAAGGCAGGCTAATATCTCGGATGCAGTATTTTACAACATTCCTGGCGTATCGGCTCTACTTCTCGGTGGGAACATTATACACGTCTATAACGTAATATAATCTAACCTAACACATCTAGCCCCTAGCTGGTAATGTTTTACAGAATCCAGTTCGTGTCGTCCCGTACGTCTCGGTTGGGATATTATATACGTCTATAGCGTTATATATCCTAACCTAAGGCAGGCTATCATCTCGGATGTAGTATTTTACAACATTCCTGGCGTATCGGCCCCTACATCTCGGCGGGAGCATTATATAGATCTATAACGTAATATAACCTAACCTAACACATCTAGCCCCTCGCTGGTAATGTTTTACAGAATACCGTTCGTGTCGTCCCGTAGGTCTCGTTTGGGAAGTTATATACGTCTACAGCGTTATGTTTCCTAACGTAAGGCAGGCTAACATCTCGGATGTAGTATTTTACAACATTCCTGGCGTATCGGCCCGTAATTCTCGGTGGGAACATTATATAGGTCTATAACGTAACATAACTTAACCTAACACATCTAGCCCCTCGCTGGTAATGTTTTACCGAATCCCGTTCGTGTCGTCCCCTACGTCCCGGTTGGGACATTATATACGTCTACAGCGTTATATATCCTAACCTAAGGCAGGCTAACATCTCGGATGAAGTATTTTACGCCATTCCTGGCGTATCGGCTCTACTTCTCGGTGGGAACATTATACACGTCTATAACGTAACATAACCTAACCTAACCCATCTAGCCCCTCGCTGGTAATGTTTTACAGAATCCCGTTCCTGCCGTCCCGTACATCTCGGTTGGGAAGTTATATACGTCTACAGCGATATATATCCTAACGTAAGGCAGGCTAACATCTCGGATGTGGTATTTTACAACATTCTTGGAGTATCGGCCCCTACTTCTCGGTGGGAACATTATATACGTCTACAACGTAACATAACCTAACCTATCCCATCTAGTCCCTCGTTGGCAACGTTTTACAGAATCCCGTTCGTGTCGTCCCGTACATCTCGGTTGGGATATTATATACGTCTATAGCGTTATATATCTTAACCTAAGGCAGGCTAATATCTCGGATGCAGTATTTTACAACATTCCTGGCGTATCGGCTCTACTTCTCGGTGGGAACAATATACACGTCTATAACGTAATATAATCTAACCTAACACATCTAGCCCCTAGCTGGTAATGTTTTACAGAATCCAGTTCGTGTCGTCCCGTACGTCTCGGTTGGGATATTATATACGTCTATAGCGTTATATATCTTAACCTAAGGGAGGCTAACATCTCGGATGCAGTATTTTACAACATTCCTGGCGTATCGGCTCTACTTCTCGGTGGGAACATTATACACGTCTATAACGTAACATAACCTAACCTAACCCATCTAGCCCCTCGCTGGTAATGTTTTACAGAATCCCGTTCCTGTCGTCCCGTACATCTCGGATGGGATGTTATATACGTCTACAGCGTTATATATCCTAACGTAAGGCAGGCTAACATCTCGGTCGCAGTATTTTACGCCATTCCTGGCGTATCGGCCCGTACTTCACCGTGGGAACATTATACACGTCTATAACGTAGCATAACCTAACCTAACCCACCTAGCCCCTCGCTGGTAATATTTTACAGAATCCCGTTCGTGTCGTCCTGTACATCTGGGTTGGGATATTATATACGTCTATAGCGTTATATATCCTAACCTAAGGCAGGCTAACATCTCGGATGCAGTATTTTACAACATTCCTGGCGTATCGGCCCATACTTCTCGGTGGGAACATTATACACGTCTATAACGTAACATAACCTAACCTAACCCATCTAGCCCCTCGCTGGTAATGTTTTACAGAATCCCATTCGTGTCGTCCCGTACGTCTCGGATGGGACATTATATACGTCTACAGCGTTATGTTTCCTAACGTAAGGCAGGCTAACATCTCGGATGTAGTATTTTACAACATTCCTGGCGTATCGGCCCGTAATTCTCGGTGGGAACATTATACACGTCTATAACGTAACATAACCTAACCTAACCCATCTAGCCCCTCGCTGGTAATGTTTTACAGAATCCCGTTCCTGTCGTCCCGTACATCTCGGATGGGATGTTATATGCGTCTACAGCGATATATATCCTAACGTAAGGCAGGCTAACATCTCGGATGTAGTATTTTACAACATTCTTGGAGTATCGGCCCCTACTTCTCGGTGGGAACATTATATACGTCTGTAACGTAACATAACCTAACCTATCCCACCTAGCCCCTCGTTGGCAATGTTTTACAGAATCCCGTTCGTGTCGTCCCGTACATCTCGGTTGGGATATTATATACGTCTACAGCGATATATATCCTAACCTAAGACAGGCTAACATCTCGGATGCAGTATTTTACAACATTCCTGGCGTATCGGCTCTGCTTCTCGGTGGGAACATTATATAGGTCTATAACGTAACATAACCTAACCTAACACATCTAGCCCCTCGCTGGTAATGTTTTACAGAATCCCGTTCGTGTCGTCCCGTACGTCTCGGATGGGACATTATATACGTCTACAGCTTTATATTTCCTAACGTAAGGCAGGCTAACATCTGGGATGTAGTATTTTACAACATTCTTGGAGTATCGGCCCATACTTCTCGGTGGAAACATTATATACGACTCTAACGTAACATAACCTAACCTATCCCATCTAGCCCCTCGTTGGCAATGTTTTACAGAATCCCGTTCGTGTCGTCCCGTACATCTCGGTTGGGATATTATATACGTCTATAGCGTTATATATCTTAACCTAAGACAGGCTAACATCTCGGATGCAGTATTTTACAACATTCCTGGCGTATCGGCTCTACTTCTCGGTGGGAACATTATACACGTCTATAACGTAACATAACCTAACCTAACCCATCTAGCCCCTCGCTGGTAATGTTTTACAGAATCCCGTTCCTGTCGTCCCGTACATCTCGGATGGGATGTTATATACGTCTATAGCGTTATATATCCTAACCTAAGGCAGGCTAACATCTCGGATGCAGTATTTTACAACATTCCTGGCGTATCGGCTCTACTTCTCGGTGGGAACATTATACACGTCTATAACGTAACATAACCTAACCTATCCCACCTAGCCCCTCGTTGGCAATGTTTTACAGAATCCCGTTCGTGTCGTCCCGTACATCTCGGTTGGGATATTATATACGTCTACAGCGATATATATCCTAACCTAAGGCAGGCTAACTTCTCCGATATATTATTTTACAACATTCCTGGCATATCGGCCCCTACTTCTCGGTGGGAACATTATATACGTTTATAACGTATCACAACCTAATCTAACCCATCTAGCCCCTCGCTGGTAATGATTTACAGAATCCCGTTCCTGTCGTCCCGTACGTCTCGGATGGGACATTATAAACTTCTACAGCGTTATATATCCTAACCTAAGGCAGGCTAACATCTCGGGTGCAGTATTTTACAACATTCCTGCCGTATCGGCCCATACTTCTCGGTGGGAACATTATATAGGTCTATAACGTAACATAACCTAACCTAACACATCTAGCCCCTCGCTGGTAATGTTTTACAGAGTCCCGTTCGTGTAGTCCCGTACGTCTCGGATGGGACATTATATCCGTCTACAGCGATATATATCTTAACTTAAGGCAGGCTAACATCTCGGATGCAGTATTTTACGACATTTCTGGCGTATCGGCCCCTACTTCTCAGTGGGAACATTATATACGTCTGTAACGTAACATAACCTAACCTATCCCATCTAGCCCCTCGTTGGCAATGTTTTACAGAATCCCGTTCGTGTCGTCCCGTACATCTCGGTTGGGATGTTATATATGTCTACAGCGATATATATCCTAACGTAAGGCAGGCTAACATGTCGGATGTAGTATTTTACAACATTCTTGGAGTATCGACCCCTACTTCTCGGTGGGAACATTATATACGTCAATAACGTAACATACCCTAACCTAACCCATCTAGCCCCTCGATGGCAATGTTTTACAGAATCCCGTTCCTGTCGTCCCGTACGTCTCTGTTGGGACATTATATACGTCTCTAGCGTTATATATCCTAACCTAAGGCAGGCTAACATCTCGGATGCAGTATTTTACAACATTCCTGGCATATCGGCCCCTACTTCTCGGTGGGAACATTATATACGTTTATAACGTATCACAACCTAATCTAACCCAGCTAGCCCCTCGCTGGTAATGATTTACAGAATCCCGTTCCTGTCGTCCCGTACGTCTCGGATGGGACATTATAAACTTCTACAGCGTTATATATCCTAACCTAAGGCAGGCTAACATCTCGGGTGCAGTATTTTACAACATTCCTGCCGTATCGGCCCATACTTCTCGGTGGGAACATTATATAGGTCTATAACGTAACATAGCCTAACCTAACACATCTAGCCCCTCGCTGGTAATGTTTTACAGAGTCCCGTTCGTGTCGTCCCGTACGTCTCGGATGGGACATTATATCCGTCTACAGCGTTATATATCTTAACTTAAGGCAGGCTAACATCTCGGATGCAGTATTTTACGACATTCCTGGCTTATCGGCCCCTACTTCTCAGTGGGAACATTATATACGTCTGTAACGTAACATAACCTAACCTATCCCATCTAGCCCCTCGTTGGCAATGTTTTACAGAATCCCGTTCGTGTCGTCCCGTACATCTCGGTTGGGATGTTATATACGTCTACAGCGATATATATCCTAACGTAAGGCAGGCTAACATGTCGGATGTAGTATTTTACAACATTCTTGGAGTATCGGCCCCTACTTCTCGGTGGGAACATTATATACGTCAATAACGTAACATACCCTAACCTAACCCATCTAGCCCCTCGCTGGCAATGTTTTACAGAATCCCGTTCCTGTCGTCCCGTACGTCTCTGTTGGGACATTATATACGTCTCTAGCGTTATATATCCTAACCTAAGGCAGGCTAACATCTCGGATGCAGTATTTTACAACATTCCTGGCATATCGGCCCCTACTTCTCGGTGGGAACATTATATACGTTTATAACGTATCACAACCTAACCTAACCCATCTAGCCCCTCGCTGGTAATGTTTTACAGAATCCCGTTCCTGACGTCCCGTACGTCTCTGTTGGGACATTATAAACGTCTACAGCGTTATATATCCTAACCTAAGGTAGGCTAACATCTCGGTTGCAGTATTTTACAACATTCCTGGCGTATCGGTCCATACTTCTCGGTGGGAACATTATATAGGTCTATAACGTAACATAACTTAACCTAACACATCTAGCCCCTCGCTGGTAATGTTTTACCGAATCCCGTTCGTGTCGTCCCCTACGTCTCGGTTGGGACATTATATACGTCTACAGCGTTATATATCCTAACCTAAGGCAGGCTAACATCTCGGATGAAGTATTTTACGCCATTCCTGGCGTATCGGCTCTACTTCTCGGTGGGAACATTATACACGTCTATAACGTAACATAACCTAACCTAACCCATCTAGCCCCTCGCTGGTAATGTTTTACAGAATCCCGTTCCTGTCGTCCCGTACATCTCGGTTGGGAAGTTATATACGTCTACAGCGATATATATCCTAACGTAAGGCAGGCTAACATCTCGGATGTGGTATTTTACAACATTCTTGGAGTATCGGCCCCTACTTCTCGGTGGGAACATTATATACGTCTACAACGTAACATAACCTAACCTATCCCATCTAGTCCCTCGTTGGCAATGTTTTACAGAATCCCGTTCGTGTCGTCCCGTACATCTCGGTTGGGATATTATATACGTCTATAGCGTTATATATCTTAACCTAAGGCAGGCTAATATCTCGGATGCAGTATTTTACAACATTCCTGGCGTATCGGCTCTACTTCTCGGTGGGAACATTATACACGTCTATAACGTAATATAATCTAACCTAACACATCTAGCCCCTAGCTGGTAATGTTTTACAGAATCCAGTTCGTGTCGTCCCGTACGTCTCGGTTGGGATATTATATACGTCTATAGCGTTATATATCCTAACCTAAGGCAGGCTATCATCTCGGATGTAGTATTTTACAACATTCCTGGCGTATCGGCCCCTACATCTCGGCGGGAGCATTATATAGATCTATAACGTAATATAACCTAACCTAACACATCTAGCCCCTCGCTGGTAATGTTTTACAGAATACCGTTCGTGTCGTCCCGTAGGTCTCGTTTGGGAAGTTATATACGTCTACAGCGTTATATATCCTAACCTAAGGCAGTCTACCATCTCGGTCGCAGTATTTTACGCCATTCCTGGCGTATCGGCCCGTACTTCACCGTGGGAACATTATACACGTCTATAACGTAGCATAACCTAACCTAACCCATCTAGCCCCTCGCTGGTAATATTTTACAGAATCCCGTTCGTGTCGTCCCGTACATCTCGGTTGGGATATTATATACGTCTATAGCGTTATATATCTTAACCTAAGGCAGGCTAACATCTCGGATGCAGTATTTTACAACATTCCTGGCGTATCGGCTCTACTTCTCGGTGGGAACATTATACACGTCTATAACGTAACATAACCTAACCTAACCCATCTAGCCCCTCGCTGGTAATGTTTTACAGAATCCCGTTCCTGTCGTCCCGTACATCTCGGATGGGATGTTATATACGTCTACAGCGATATATATCCTAACGTAAGGCAGGCTAACATCTCGGTTGCAGTATTTTACAACATTCCTGGCGTATCGGCCCCTACATCTCGGCGGGAACATTATATAGGTCTATAACGTAATATAACCTATCCTAACACATCTAGCCCCTCGCTGGTAATGTTTTACAGAATACCGTTCGTGTCGTCCCGTAGGTCTCGTTTGGGACGTTATATACGTCTACAGCGTTATATATCCTAACCTAAGGCAGTCTACCATCTCGGTCGCACTATTTTACGCCATTCCTGGCGTATCGGCCCGTACTTCACCGTGCTAACATTATACACGTCTATAACGTAGCATAACCTAACCTAGCCCATCTAGCCCCTCGCTGGTAATATTTTACAGAATCCCGTTCGTGTCGTCCTGTACATCTGGGTTGGGATATTATATACGTCTATAGCTTTATATATCCTAACCTAAGGCAGGCTAACATCTCGGATGCAGTATTTTACAACATTCCTGGCGTATCGGCCCATACTTCTCGGTGGGAACATTATACACGTCTATAACGTAACATAACCTAACCTAACCCATCTAGCCCCTCGCTGGTAATGTTTTACAGAATCCCGTTCCTGTCGTCCCGTACGTCTCGGATGGGACATTATATACGTCTACAGCGTTATGTTTCCTAACGTAAGGCAGGCTAACATCTCGGATGTAGTATTTTACAACATTCTTGGAGTATCGGCCCATACTTCTCGGTGGGAACATTATATACGTCTATAACGTAACATAACCTAACCTAACCCATCTAGCCCCTCGCTGGTAATGTTTTACAGAATCCCGTTCCTGTCGTCCCGTAAATCTCGGATGGGATGTTATATACGTCTACAGCGATATATATCCTAACGTAAGGCAGGCTAACATCTCGGTTGCAGTATTTTACAACATTCCTGGCGTATCGGCCCCTACATCTCGGCGGGAACATTATATAGGTCTATAACGTAATATAACCTATCCTAACACATCTAGCCCCTCGCTGGTAATGTTTTACAGAATACCGTTCGTGTCGTCCCGTAGGTCTCGTTTGGGACGTTATATACGTCTACAGCGTTATATATCCTAACCTAAGGCAGTCTACCATCTCGGTCGCAGTATTTTACGCCATTCCTGGCGTATCGGCCCGTACTTCACCGTGCTAACATTATACACGTCTATAACGTAGCATAACCTAACCTAACCCATCTAGCCCCTCGCTGGTAATATTTTACAGAATCCCGTTCGTGTCGTCCTGTACATCTGGGTTGGGATATTATATACGTCTATAGCTTTATATATCCTAACCTAAGGCAGGCTAACATCTCGGATGCAGTATTTTACAACATTCCTGGCGTATCGGCCCATACTTCTCGGTGGGAACATTATACACGTCTATAACGTAACATAACCTAACCTAACCCATCTAGCCCCTCGCTGGTAATGTTTTACAGAATCCCGTTCCTGTCGTCCCGTACATCTCGGTTGGGAAGTTATATACGTCTACAGCGATATATATCCTAACGTAAGGCAGGCTAACATCTCGGATGTAGTATTTTACAACAATCTTGGAGTATCGGGCCCTACTTCACCGTGGGAACATTATATAGGTCTATAACGTAACATAACCTAACCTAACACATCTAGCCCCTCGCTGGTAATGTTTTACAGAATCCCGTTCGTGTCGTCCCGTACGTCTCGGATGGGACATTATATACGTCTACAGCGTTATATTTCCTAACGTAAGGCAGGCTAACATCTCGGATGTAGTATTTTACAACATTCTTGGAGTATCGGCCCATACTTCTCGGTGGGAACATTATATACGTCTATAACGTAACATAACCTAACCTAACCCATCTAGCCCCTCGCTGGTAATGTTTTACAGAATCCCGTTCCTGTCGTCCCGTACATCTCGGATGGGATGTTATATGCGTCTACAGCGATATATATCCTAACGTAAGGCAGGCTAACATCTCGAATGTAGTATTTTACAACATTCTTGGAGTATCGGCCCCTACTTCTCGGTGGGAACATTATATACGTCTGTAACGTAACATAACCTAACCTATCCCACCTAGCCCCTCGTTGGCAATGTTTTACAGAATCCCGTTCGTGTCGTCCCGTACATCTCGGTTGGGATATTATATACGTCTACAGCGATATATATCCTAACCTAAGGCAGGCTAACATGTCGGATGTAGTATTTTACAACATTCTTGGAGTATCGGCCCCTACTTCTCGGTGGGAACATTATATACGTCAATAACGTAACATACCCTAACCTAACCCATCTAGCCCCTCGCTGGCAATGTTTTACAGAATCCCGTTCCTGTCGTCCCGTACGTCTCTGTTGGGACATTATATACGTCTCTAGCGTTATATATCCTAACCTAAGGCAGGCTAACATCTCGGATGCAGTATTTTACAACATTCCTGGCATATCGGCCCCTACTTCTCGGTGGGAACATTATATACGTTTATAACGTATCACAACCTAACCTAACCCATCTAGCCCCTCGCTGGTAATGTTTTACAGAATCCCGTTCCTGACGTCCCGTACGTCTCTGTTGGGACATTATAAACGTCTACAGCGTTATATATCCTAACCTAAGGTAGGCTAACATCTCGGTTGCAGTATTTTACAACATTCCTGGCGTATCGGTCCATACTTCTCGGTGGGAACATTATATAGGTCTATAACGTAACATAACTTAACCTAACACATCTAGCCCCTCGCTGGTAATGTTTTACCGAATCCCGTTCGTGTCGTCCCCTACGTCTCGGTTGGGACATTATATACGTCTACAGCGTTATATATCCTAACCTAAGGCAGGCTAACATCTCGGATGAAGTATTTTACGCCATTCCTGGCGTATCGGCTCTACTTCTCGGTGGGAACATTATACACGTCTATAACGTAACATAACCTAACCTAACCCATCTAGCCCCTCGCTGGTAATGTTTTACAGAATCCCGTTCCTGTCGTCCCGTACATCTCGGTTGGGAAGTTATATACGTCTACAGCGATATATATCCTAACGTAAGGCAGGCTAACATCTCGGATGTGGTATTTTACAACATTCTTGGAGTATCGGCCCCTACTTCTCGGTGGGAACATTATATACGTCTACAACGTAACATAACCTAACCTATCCCATCTAGTCCCTCGTTGGCAATGTTTTACAGAATCCCGTTCGTGTCGTCCCGTACATCTCGGTTGGGATATTATATACGTCTATAGCGTTATATATCTTAACCTAAGGCAGGCTAATATCTCGGATGCAGTATTTTACAACATTCCTGGCGTATCGGCTCTACTTCTCGGTGGGAACATTATACACGTCTATAACGTAATATAATCTAACCTAACACATCTAGCCCCTAGCTGGTAATGTTTTACAGAATCCAGTTCGTGTCGTCCCGTACGTCTCGGTTGGGATATTATATTCGTCTATAGCGTTATATATCCTAACCTAAGGCAGGCTATCATCTCGGATGTAGTATTTTACAACATTCCTGGCGTATCGGCCCCTACATCTCGGCGGGAGCATTATATAGATCTATAACGTAATATAACCTAACCTAACACATCTAGCCCCTCGCTGGTAATGTTTTACAGAATACCGTTCGTGTCGTCCCGTAGGTCTCGTTTGGGAAGTTATATACGTCTACAGCGTTATATATCCTAACCTAAGGCAGTCTACCATCTCGGTCGCAGTATTTTACGCCATTCCTGGCGTATCGGCCCGTACTTCACCGTGGGAACATTATACACGTCTATAACGTAGCATAACCTAACCTAACCCATCTAGCCCCTCGCTGGTAATATTTTACAGAATCCCGTTCGTGTCGTCCCGTACATCTCGGTTGGGATATTATATACGTCTATAGCGTTATATATCTTAACCTAAGGCAGGCTAACATCTCGGATGCAGTATTTTACAACATTCCTGGCGTATCGGCTCTACTTCTCGGTGGGAACATTATACACGTCTATAACGTAACATAACCTAACCTAACCCATCTAGCCCCTCGCTGGTAATGTTTTACAGAATCCCGTTCCTGTCGTCCCGTACATCTCGGATGGGATGTTATATACGTCTACAGCGATATATATCCTAACGTAAGGCAGGCTAACATCTCGGTTGCAGTATTTTACAACATTCCTGGCGTATCGGCCCCTACATCTCGGCGGGAACATTATATAGGTCTATAACGTAATATAACCTATCCTAACACATCTAGCCCCTCGCTGGTAATGTTTTACAGAATACCGTTCGTGTCGTCCCGTAGGTCTCGTTTGGGACGTTATATACGTCTACAGCGTTATATATCCTAACCTAAGGCAGTCTACCATCTCGGTCGCACTATTTTACGCCATTCCTGGCGTATCGGCCCGTACTTCACCGTGCTAACATTATACACGTCTATAACGTAGCATAACCTAACCTAGCCCATCTAGCCCCTCGCTGGTAATATTTTACAGAATCCCGTTCGTGTCGTCCTGTACATCTGGGTTGGGATATTATATACGTCTATAGCTTTATATATCCTAACCTAAGGCAGGCTAACATCTCGGATGCAGTATTTTACAACATTCCTGGCGTATCGGCCCATACTTCTCGGTGGGAACATTATACACGTCTATAACGTAACATAACCTAACCTAACCCATCTAGCCCCTCGCTGGTAATGTTTTACAGAATCCCGTTCCTGTCGTCCCGTACGTCTCGGATGGGACATTATATACGTCTACAGCGTTATGTTTCCTAACGTAAGGCAGGCTAACATCTCGGATGTAGTATTTTACAACATTCTTGGAGTATCGGCCCATACTTCTCGGTGGGAACATTATATACGTCTATAACGTAACATAACCTAACCTAACCCATCTAGCCCCTCGCTGGTAATGTTTTACAGAATCCCGTTCCTGTCGTCCCGTAAATCTCGGATGGGATGTTATATACGTCTACAGCGATATATATCCTAACGTAAGGCAGGCTAACATCTCGGTTGCAGTATTTTACAACATTCCTGGCGTATCGGCCCCTACATCTCGGCGGGAACATTATATAGGTCTATAACGTAATATAACCTATCCTAACACATCTAGCCCCTCGCTGGTAATGTTTTACAGAATACCGTTCGTGTCGTCCCGTAGGTCTCGTTTGGGACGTTATATACGTCTACAGCGTTATATATCCTAACCTAAGGCAGTCTACCATCTCGGTCGCAGTATTTTACGCCATTCCTGGCGTATCGGCCCGTACTTCACCGTGCTAACATTATACACGTCTATAACGTAGCATAACCTAACCTAACCCATCTAGCCCCTCGCTGGTAATATTTTACAGAATCCCGTTCGTGTCGTCCTGTACATCTGGGTTGGGATATTATATACGTCTATAGCTTTATATATCCTAACCTAAGGCAGGCTAACATCTCGGATGCAGTATTTTACAACATTCCTGGCGTATCGGCCCATACTTCTCGGTGGGAACATTATACACGTCTATAACGTAACATAACCTAACCTAACCCATCTAGCCCCTCGCTGGTAATGTTTTACAGAATCCCGTTCCTGTCGTCCCGTACATCTCGGTTGGGAAGTTATATACGTCTACAGCGATATATATCCTAACGTAAGGCAGGCTAACATCTCGGATGTAGTATTTTACAACAATCTTGGAGTATCGGGCCCTACTTCACCGTGGGAACATTATATAGGTCTATAACGTAACATAACCTAACCTAACACATCTAGCCCCTCGCTGGTAATGTTTTACAGAATCCCGTTCGTGTCGTCCCGTACGTCTCGGATGGGACATTATATACGTCTACAGCGTTATATTTCCTAACGTAAGGCAGGCTAACATCTCGGATGTAGTATTTTACAACATTCTTGGAGTATCGGCCCATACTTCTCGGTGGGAACATTATATACGTCTATAACGTAACATAACCTAACCTAACCCATCTAGCCCCTCGCTGGTAATGTTTTACAGAATCCCGTTCCTGTCGTCCCGTACATCTCGGATGGGACGTTATATGCGTCTACAGCGATATATATCCTAACGTAAGGCAGGCTAACATCTCGAATGTAGTATTTTACAACATTCTTGGAGTATCGGCCCCTACTTCTCGGTGGGAACATTATATACGTCTGTAACGTAACATAACCTAACCTATCCCACCTAGCCCCTCGTTGGCAATGTTTTACAGAATCCCGTTCGTGTCGTCCCGTACATCTCGGTTGGGATATTATATACGTCTACAGCGATATATATCCTAACCTAAGGCAGGCTAACTTCTCGGATATATTATTTTACAACATTCCTGGCATATCGGCCCCTACTTCTCGGTGGGAACATTATATACGTTTATAACGTATCACAACCTAATCTAACCCATCTAGCCCCTCGCTGGTAATGATTTACAGAATCCCGTTCCTGTCGTCCCGTACGTCTCGGATGGGACATTATAAACATCTACAGCGTTATATATCCTAACCTAAGGCAGGCTAACATCTCGGGTGCAGTATTTTACAACATTCCTGCCGTATCGGCCCATACTTCTCGGTGGGAACATTATATAGGTCTATAACGTAACATAACCTAACCTAACACATCTAGCCCCTCGCTGGTAATGTTTTACAGAGTCCCGTTCGTGTCGTCCCGTACGTCTCGGATGGGACATTATATCCGTCTACAGCGTTATATATCTTAACTTAAGGCAGGCTAACATCTCGGATGCAGTATTTTACGACATTCCTGGCGTATCGGCCCCTACTTCTCAGTGGGAACATTATATACGTCTGTAACGTAACATAACCTAACCTATCCCATCTAGCCCCTCGTTGGCAATGTTTTACAGAATCCCGTTCGTGTCGTCCCGTACATCTCGGTTGGGATGTTATATACGTCTACAGCGATATATATCCTAACGTAAGGCAGGCTAACATGTCGGATGTAGTATTTTACAACAATCTTGGAGTATCGGCCCCTACTTCTCGGTGGGAACATTATATACGTCAATAACGTAACATACCCTAACCTAACCCATCTAGCCCCTCGCTGGCAATGTTTTACAGAATCCCGTTCCTGTCGTCCCGTACGTCTCTGTTGGGACACTATAAACGTCTACAGCGTTATATATCCTAACCTAAGGCAGGCTAACATCTCGGTTGCTGTATTTTACAACATTCCTGGCGTATCGGCCCATACTTCTCGGTGGGAACTTTATATAGGTCTATAACGTAACATAACCTATCCTAACACATCTAGCCCCTCGCTGGTAATGTTTTACAGAATCCCGTTCGTGTCGTCCCGTACGTCTCGGATGGGACATTATATACGTCTACAGCGTTATATTTCCTAAGGTATGGCAGGCTAACATCTCGGATGCAGTATTTTACAACATTCCTGGCGTATCGGCCCGTACTTCTCGGTGGGAACATTATACACGTCTATAACGTAACATAACCTAACCTAACCCATCTAGCCCCTCGCTGGTAATGTTTTACAGAATCCCGTTCCTGTCGTCCCGTACATGTCGGATGGGATGTTATATGCGTCTACAGCGATATATATCCTAACGTAAGGCAGGCTAACATCTCGGATGTAGTATTTTACAACATTCCTGGCGTATCGGCCCATACTTCTCGGTGGGAACTTTATATAGGTCTATAACGTAACATAACCTATCCTAACACATCTAGCCCCTCGCTGGTAATGTTTTACAGAATCCCGTTCGTGTCGTCCCGTACGTCTCGGATGGGACATTATATACGTCTACAGCGTTATATTTCCTAAGGTAAGGCAGGCTAACATCTCGGATGTAGTATTTTACAACATTCTTGGAGTATCGGCCCATACTTCTCGGTGGGAACATTATATACGTCTATAAAGTAACATAACCTAACCTAACCCATCTAGCCCCTCGTTGGCAATGTTTTACAGAATACCGTTCGTGTCGTCCCGTAGGTCTCGTTTGGGAAGTTATATACGTCTACAGCGTTATATATCCTAACCTAAGGCAGTCTACCATCTCGGTCGCAGTATTTTACGCCATTCCTGGCGTATCGGCCCGTACTTCACCGTGGGAACATTATACACGTCTATAACGTAGCATAACCTAACCTAACCCATCTAGCCCCTCGCTGGTAATATTTTACAGAATTCCGTTCGTGTCGTCCTGTACATCTGGGTTGGGATATTATATACGTCTATAGCGTTATATATCCTAACCTAAGGCAGGCTAACATCTCGGATGCAGTATTTTACAACATTCCTGGCGTATCGGCCCATACTTCTCGGTGGGAACATTATACACGTCTATAACGTAACATAACCTAACCTAACCCATCTAGCCCCTCGCTGGTAATGTTTTACAGAATCCCATTCGTGTCGTCCCGTACGTCTCGGATGGGACATTATATACGTCTACAGCGTAATGTTTCCTAACGTAAGGCAGGCTAACATCTCGGATGTAGTATTTTACAACATTCTTGGAGTATCGGCCCCTACTTCTCGGTGGGAACATTATATACGTCAATAACGTAACATACCCTAACCTAACCCATCTAGCCCCTCGCTGGCAATGTTTTACAGAATCCCGTTCCTGTCGTCCCGTACGTCTCTGTTGGGACATTATAAACGTCTACAGCGTTATATATCCTAACCTAAGACAGGCTAACATCTCGGTTGCTGTATTTTACGACATTCCTGGCGTATCGGACCATACTTCTCGGTGGGAACTTTATATAGGTCTATAACGTAACATAACCTATCCTAACACATCTAGCCCCTCGCTGGTAATGTTTTACAGAATCCCGTTCGTGTCGTCCCGTACGTCTCGGATGGGACATTATATACGTCTACAGCGATATATATCCTAACCTAAGGCAGGCTAACATCTCGGATGCAGTATTTTACAACATTCCTGGCGTATCGGCCCGTACTTCTCGGTGGGAACATTATACACGTCTATAACGTAACATAACCTAACCTAACCCATCTAGCCCCTCGCTGGTAATGTTTTACAGAATCCCGTTCCTGTCGTCCCGTACATCTCGGATGGGATGTTATATGCGTCTACAGCGATATATATCCTAACCTAAGGCAGGCTAACATCTCGGATGTAGTATTTTACAACATTCTTGGAGTATCGGCCCCTACTTCTCGGTGGGAACATTATATACGTCTGTAACGTAACATAACCTAACCTATCCCACCTAGTCCCTCGTTGGCAATGTTTTACAGAATCCCGTTCGTGTCGTCCCGTACATCTCGGTTGGGATATTATATACGTCTACAGCGATATATATCCTAACCTAAGGCAGGCTAATTTCTCGGATATATTATTTTACAACATTCCTGGCATATCGGCCCCTACTTCTCGGTGGGAACATTATATACGTTTATAACGTATCACAACCTAATCTAACCCATCTAGCCCCTCGCTGGTAATGATTTACAGAATCCCGTTCCTGTCGTCCCGTACGTCTCGGATGGGAAATTATAAACTTCTACAGCGTTATATATCCTAACCTAAGGCAGGCTAACATCTCGGGTGCAGTATTTTACAACATTCCTGCCGTATCGGCCCATACTTCTCGGTAGGAACATTATATAGGTCTATAACGTAACATAACCTAACCTAACACATCTAGCCCCTCGCTGGTAATGTTTTACAGAATCCCGTTCGTGTCGTCCCGTACGTCTCGGATGGGACATTATATACGTCTACAGCGTTATATTTCCTAAGGTAAGGCAGGCTAACATCTCGGATGTAGTATTTTTCAACATTCTTGGAGTATCGGCCCATACTTCTCGGTGGGAACATTATATACGTCTATAAAGTAACATAACCTAACCTAACCCATCTAGCCCCTCGTTGGCAATGTTTTACAGAATCCCGTTCGTGTCGTCCCGTACATCTCGGATGGGATATTATATACGTCTATAGCGTTATGTTTCCTAACGTAACGCAGGCTAACATCTCGGATGTAGTATTTTACAACATTCTTGGAGTATCGGCCCCTACTTCTCGGTGGGAACATTATATACGTCTACAACGTAACATAACCTAACCTATCCCATCTAGTCCCTCGTTGGCAATGTTTTACAGAATCCCGTTCGTGTCGTCCCGCACATCTCGGTTGGGATATTATATACGTCTATAGCGTTATATATCTTAACCTAAGGCAGGCTAATATCTCGGACGCAGTATTTTACAATATTCCTGGCGTATCGGCTCTACTTCTCGGTGGGAACATTATACACGTCTATAACGTAATATAATCTAACCTAACACATCTAGCCCCTAGCTGGTAATGTTTTACAGAATCCAGTTCGTGTCGTCCCGTACGTCTCGGTTGGGATATTATATACGTCTATAGCGTTATATATCCTAACCTAAGGCAGGCTATCATCTCGGATGTAGTATTTTGCAACATTCCTGGCGTATCGGCCCCTACTTCTCGGCGGGAGCATTATATAGATCTATAACGTAATATAACCTAACCTAACACATCTAGCCCCTCGCTGGTAATGTTTTACAGAATACCGTTCGTGTCGTCCCGTAGGTCTCGTTTGGGAAGTTATATACGTCTACAGCGTTATATATCCTAACCTAAGGCAGTCTACCATCTCGGTCGCAGTATTTTACGCCATTCCTGGCGTATCGGCCCGTACTTCACCGTGGGAACATTATACACGTCTATAACGTAGCATAACCTAACCTAACCCATCTAGCCCCTCGCTGGTAATATCTTACAGAATCCCGTTCGTGTCGTCCTGTACATCTGGGTTGGGATATTATATACGTCTATAGCGTTATATATCCTAACCTAAGGCAGGCTAACATCTCGGATGCAGTATTTTACAACATTCCTGGCGTATCGGCCCATACTTCTCGGTGGGAACATTATACACGTCTATAACGTAACATAACCTAACCTAACCCATCTAGCCCCTCGCTGGTAATGTTTAACAGAATCCCATTCGTGTCGTCCCGTACGTCTCGGATGGGACATTATATACGTCTACAGCGTTATGTTTCCTAACGTAAGGCAGGCTAACATCTCGGATGTAGTATTTTACAACATTCTTGGAGTATCGGCCCATACTTCTCGGTGGGAACATTATATACGTCTATAACGTAACATAACCTAACCTATCCCATCTAGCCCCTCGTTGGCAATGTTTTACAGAATCCAGTTCGTGTCGTCACGTACATCTCGGTTGGGATATTATATACGTCTATAGCGTTATATATCTTAACCTAAGGCAGTCTACCATCTCGGTCGCAGTATTTTACGCCATTCCTGGCGTATCGGCCCGTACTTCACCGTGCTAACATTATACACGTCTATAACGTAGCATAACCTAACCTAACCCATCTAGCCCCTCGCTGGTAATATTTTACAGAATCCCGTTCGTGTCGTCCTGTACATCTGGGTTGGGATATTATATACGTCTATAGCGTTATATATCCTAACCTAAGGCAGGCTAACATCTCGGATGCAGTATTTTACAACATTCCTGGCGTATCGGCCCATACTTCTCGGTGGGAACATTATACACGTCTATAACGTAACATAACCTAACCTAACCCATCTAGCCCCTCGCTGGTAATGTTTTACAGAATCCCATTCGTGTCGTCCCGTACGTCTCGGATGGGACATTATATACGTCTACAGCGTTATGTTTCCTAACGTAAGGCAGGCTAACATCTCGGATGTAGTATTTTACAACATTCTTGGAGTATCGGCCCATACTTCTCGGTGGGAACATTATACACGTCTATAACGTAACATAACCTAACCTAACCCATCTAGCCCCTCGCTGGTAATGTTTTACAGTATCCCGTTCCTGTCATCCCGTACATCTCGGATGGGATGTTAGATACGACTATAGCGTTATATATCCTAACCTAAGGCAGGCTAACATCTCGGATGCAGTATTTTACAACATTCCTGGCGTATCGGCTCTACTTCTCGGTGGGAACATTATACACGTCTATAACGTAACATAACCTAACCTAACCCATCTAGCCCCTCGCTGGTAATTTTTTACAGAATCCCGTTCCTGTCGTCCCGTACATCTCGGTTGGGATGTTATATACGTCTACAGCGATATATATCTTAACCTAATGCAGGCTAACATCTCGGATGCAGTATTTTACAACATTCCTGGCGTATCGGCTCTACTTCTCGGTGGGAACATTATACACGTCTATAACGTAACATAACCTAACCTAACCCATCTAGCCCCTCGCTGGTAATGTTTTACAGTATCCCGTTCCTGTCGTCCCGTACATGTCGGATGGGCTGTTATATACGTCTATAGCGTTATATATCCTAACGTAAGGCAGGCTAACATCTCGGATGTAGTATTTTACAACATTCTTGGAGTATCGGCCCATACTTCTCGGTGGGAACATTATATACGTCTATAACGTAACATAACCTAACCTATCCCATCTAGCCCCTCGTTGGCAATATTTTACAGATTCCCGTTCGTGTCGTCCCGTACATCTCGGTTAGGATATTATATACGTCTATAGCGTTATATATCTTAACCTAAGGCAGGCTAACATCTCGGAAATAGTATTTTACGACATTCCTGGCGTATCGGCCCCTACTTCTCAGTGGGAAAATTATATACGTCTGTAACGTAACATAACCTATCCTAACACATCTAGCCCCTCGCTGGTAATGTTTTACAGAATCCCGTTCGTGTCGTCCCGTACGTCTCGGATGGGACATTATATACGTCTACAGCGATATATATCCTAACCTAAGGCAGGCTAACATCTCGGATGCAGTATTTTACAACATTCCTGGCGTATCGGCCCGTACTTCTCGGTGGGAACATTATACACGTCTATAACGTAACATAACCTAACCTAACCCATCTAGCCCCTCGCTGGTAATGTTTTACAGAATCCCGTTCCTGTCGTCCCGTACATCTCGGATGGGATGTTATATGCGTCTACAGCGATATATATCCTAACCTAAGGCAGGCTAACATCTCGGATGTAGTATTTTACAACATTCTTGGAGTATCGGCCCCTACTTCTCGGTGGGAACATTATATACGTCTGTAACGTAACATAACCTAACCTATCCCACCTAGCCCCTCGTTGGCAATGTTTTACAGAATCCCGTTCGTGTCGTCCCGTACATCTCGGTTGGGATATTATATACGTCTACAGCGATATATATCCTAACCTAAGGCAGGCTAATTTCTCGGATATATTATTTTACAACATTCCTGGCATATCGGACCCTACTTCTCGGTGGGAACATTATATACGTTTATAACGTATCACAACCTAATCTAACCCATCTAGCCCCTCGCTGGTAATGATTTACAGAATCCCGTTCCTGTCGTCCCGTACGTCTCGGATGGGAAATTATAAACTTCTACAGCGTTATATATCCTAACCTAAGGCAGGCTAACATCTCGGGTGCAGTATTTTACAACATTCCTGCCGTATCGGCCCATACTTCTCGGTAGGAACATTATATAGGTCTATAACGTAACATAACCTAACCTAACACATCTAGCCCCTCGCTGGTAATGTTTTACAGAGTCCCGTTCGTGTCGTCCCGTACGTCTCGGATGGGACATTATATCCGTCTACAGCGTTATATATCTTAACTTAAGGCAGGCTAACATCTCGGATGCAGTATTTTACGACATTCCTGGCGTATCGGCCCCTACATCTCAGTGGGAACATTATATACGTCTGTAACGTAACATAACCTAACCTATCCCATCTAGCCCCTCGTTGGCAATGTTTTACAGAATCCCGTTCGTGTCGTCCCGTACATCTCGGTTGGGATGTTATATACGTCTACAGCGATATACATCCTAACGTAAGGCAGGCTAACATGTCGGATGTAGTATTTTACAACATTCTTGGAGTATCGGCCCCTACTTCTCGGTGGGAACATTATATACGTCAATAACGTAACATACCCTAACCTAACCCATCTAGCCCCTCGCTGGCAATGTTTTACAGAATCCCGTTCCTGTCGTCCCGTACGTCTCTGTTGGGACATTATAAACGTCTACAGCTTTATATATCCTAACCTTAGGCAGGCTAACATCTCGGTTGCTGTATTTTACAACATTCCTGGCGTATCGGCTCTACTTCTCGGTGGGAATATTATACACGTCTATAACGTAACATAACCTAACCTAACCCATCTAGCCCCTCGCTGGCAATGTTTTACAGAATCCCGTTCCTGTCGTCCCGTACATCTCGGTTGGGATGTTATATACGTCTACAGCGATATATATCCTAACGTAAGGCAGGCTAACAACTCGGATGTAGTATTTTACAACATTCTTGGAGTATCGGCCCCTACTTCTCGGTGGGAACATTGTATACGTCTGTAACGTAACATAACCTAACCTAACCCATCTAGCCCCTCGTTGGCAATGTTTTACAGAATCCCGTTCGTGTCGTCCCGTACATCTCGGATGGAATATTATATACGTCTATAGCGTTATATATCTTAACCTAAGGCAGGCTAACATCTCGGATGCAGTATTTTACAACATTCCTGGCGTATCGGCTCTACTTCTCGGTGGGAATATTATACACGTCTATAACGTAACATAACCTAACCTAACCCATCTAGCCCCTCGCTGGCAATGTTTTACAGAATCCCGTTCCTGTCGTCCCGTACATCTCGGTTGGGATGTTATATACGTCTACAGCGATATATATCCTAACGTAAGGCAGGCTAACAAACTGGGATGTAGTATTTTACAACATTCTTGGAGTATCGGCCCCTACTTCTCGGTGGGAACATTGTATACGTCTATAACGTAACGTAACCTAATCTAACCCATCTAGCCCCTCGCTGGTAATATTTTACAGAATCCCGTTCGTGTCGTCCCGTACATCTCGGTTGGGATATTATATACGTCTATAGCGTTATAAATCCTAACCTAAGGCAGGCTAACATCTCGGATGCATTATTTTACAACATTCCTGGCGTATCGGCTCTACTTCTCGGTGGGAACATTATACACGTCTATAACGTAACATAACCTAACCTAACCCATCTAGCCCCTCGCTGGTAATGTTTTACAGAATCCCGTTCCTGTCGTCCCGTACATCTCGGTTGGGAAGTTATATACGTCTACAGCGATATATATCCTAACGTAAGGCAGGCTAACATCTCGGATGTAGTATTTTACAACATTCTTGGAGTATCGGCCCATACTTCTCGGTGGGAACATTATATACGTCTATAACGTAACATAACCTAACCTATCCCATCTAGCCCCTCGTTGGCAATGTTTTACAGAATCCCGTTTGTGTCGTCCCGTACATCTTGGTTGGGATATTATATACGTCTATAGCGTTATATATCTTAACCTAATGCAGGCTAACATCTCGGATGCAGTATTTTACAACATTCCTGGCGTATCGGCTCTACTTCTCGGTGGGAACATTATACACGTCTATAACGTAACATAACCTAACCTAACCCATCTAGCCCCTCGCTGGTAATGTTTTACAGTATCCCGTTCCTGTCGTCCCGTACATGTCGGATGGGCTGTTATATACGTCTATAGCGTTATATATCCTAACGTAAGGCAGGCTAACATCTCGGATGTAGTATTTTACAACATTCTTGGAGTATCGGCCCATACTTCTCGGTGGGAACATTATATACGTCTATAACGTAACATAACCTAACCTATCCCATCTAGCCCCTCGTTGGCAATATTTTACAGATTCCCGTTCGTGTCGTCCCGTACATCTCGGTTAGGATATTATATACGTCTATAGCGTTATATATCTTAACCTAAGGCAGGCTAACATCTCGGAAATAGTATTTTACGACATTCCTGGCGTATCGGCCCCTACTTCTCAGTGGGAAAATTATATACGTCTGTAACTTAACATAACCTAACCTAACCCATCTAGCCCCTCGCTGGTAATGTTTTACAGAATCCCGTCCCTGTCGTCCCGTACATCTCGGTTGGGACATTATATACGTCTACAGCGTTATATTTCCTAACGTAAGGCAGGCTAACATCTCGGATGCAGTATTTCACAACATTCCTGGCGTATCAGCTCTACTTCTCGGTGGGAACGTTATACACGTCTATAACGTAACATAACCTAACCTAACCCATCTAGCCCCTCGCTGGTAATTTTTTACAGAATCCCGTCCCTGTCGTCCCGTACATCTCGGTTGGGATGTTATATACGTCTACAGCGATATATATCCTAACCTAAGGCAGGCTAACATCTCGGATGCAGTATTTTACAACATTCCTGGCGTATCGGCCCGTACTTCTCGGTGGGAACATTATACACGTCTATAACGTAACATAACCTAACCTAACCCATCTAGCCCCTCGCTGGTAATGTTTTACAGAATCCCGTTCCTGTCGTCCCGTACATTTCGGATGGGATGTTATATACGTCTACAGCGATATATATCCTAACGTAAGGCAGGCTAACATCTCGGATGTAGTATTTTGCAACATTCTTGGAGTATCGGCCCCTACATCTCGGTGGGAACATTATATACGTCTGTAACGTAACATAACCTAACCTATCCCATCTAGCCCCTCGTTGGCAATGTTTTACTGAATCCCGTTCGTGTCGTCCCGTACATCTCGGTTGGGATATTATATACGTCTATAGCGTTATATATCTTAACCTAAGGCAGGCTAACATCTCGGATGCAGTATTTTACAACATTCCTGGCGTATCGGCTCTACTTCTCGGTGGGAATATTATACACGTCTATAACGTAACATAACCTAACCTAACCCATCTAACCCCTCGCTGGCAATGTTTTACAGAATCCCGTTCCTGTCGTCCCGTACATCTCGGTTGGGATGTTATATACGTCTACAGCGATATATATCCTAACGTAAGGCAGGATAACATCTCGGAAGTAGTATTTTGCAACATTCTTGGAGTATCGGCCCCTACTTCTCGGTGGGAACATTATATACGTCTGTAACGTAACATAACCTAACCTATCCCATCTAGCCCCTCGTTGGCAATGTTTTACAGAATCCCGTTCGTGTCGTCCCGTACATCTCGGTTGGGATATTATATACGTCTACAGCGATATATATCCTAACGTAAGGCAGCCTAACATGTCGGATGTAGTATTTTACCACATTCTTGGAGTATCGGCCCCTACTTCTCGGTGGGAACATTATATACGTCTATAACGTAACATAACCTAACCTAACACATCTAGCCCCTCGCTGGTAATGTTTTACAGAATCCCGTTCGTGTCGTCCCGTACATCTCGGATGGGATATTATATACGTCTATAGAGTTATATATCTTAACCTAAGGCAGGCTAACATCTCGGATGCAGTATTTTACAACATTCCTGGCGTATCGGCTCTACTTCTCGGTGGGAACATTATATACGTCTGTAACGTAACATAACCTAACCTATCCCATCTAGCCCCTCGTTGGCAATGTTTTACAGAATCCCGTTCGTGTCGTCCCGTACATCTCGGTTGGGATATTATATACGTCTACAGCGATATATATCCTAACGTAAGGCAGCCTAACATGTCGGATGTAGTATTTTACAACATTCCTGGCGTATCGGCCCGTACTTCTCGGTGGGAACATTATACACGTCTATAACGTAACATAACCTAACCTAACCCATCTAGCCCCTCGCTGGTAATGTTTTACAGAATCCCGTTCCTGTCGTCCCGTACATCTCGGATGGGATGTTATATACGTCTACAGCGATATATATCCTAACGTAAGGCAAGCTAACATCTCGGATGTAGTATTTTACAACATTCTTGGAGTATCGGCCCCTACTTCTCGGTGGGAACATTATATACGTCTGTAACGTAACATAACCTAACCTATCCCATCTAGCCCCTCGTTGGCAATGTTTTCCAGAATCCCGTTCGTGTCGTCCCGTACATCTCGGTTGGGATATTATATACGTCTATAGCGTTATATATCTTAACCTAAGGCAGGCTAACATCTCGGATGCAGTATTTTACAACATTCCTGGCGTATCGGCTCTACTTCTCGGTGGGAATATTATACACGTCTATAACGTAACATAACCTAACCTAACCCATCTAACCCCTCGCTGGCAATGTTTTACAGAATCCCGTTCCTGTCGTCCCGTACATCTCGGTTGGGATGTTATATACGTCTACAGCGATATATATCCTAACGTAAGGCAGGATAACATCTCGGATGTAGTACTTTACAACGTTCTTGGAGTATCGGCCCCTACTTCTCGGTGGGAACATTATATACGTCTGTAACGTAACATAACCTAACCTATCCCATCTAGCCCCTCGTTGGCAATGTTTTACAGAATCCCGTTCGTGTCGTCCCGTACATCTCGGTTGGGATATTATATACGTCTACAGCGATATATATCTTAACCTAATGCAGGCTAACATCTCGGATGCAGTATTTTACAACATTCCTGGCGTATCGGCTCTACTTCTCGGTGGGAACATTATACACGTCTATAACGTAACATAACCTAACCTAACCCATCTAGCCCCTCGCTGGTAATGTTTTACAGTATCCCGTTCCTGTCGTCCCGTACATGTCGGATGGGCTGTTATATACGTCTATAGCGTTATATATCCTAACGTAAGGCAGGCTAACATCTCGGATGTAGTATTTTACAACATTCTTGGAGTATCGGCCCATACTTCTCGGTGGGAACATTATATACGTCTATAACGTAACATAACCTAACCTATCCCATCTAGCCCCTCGTTGGCAATGTTTTACAGATTCCCGTTCGTGTCGTCCCGTACATCTCGGTTAGGATATTGTATACGTCTACAGCGATATATATCCTAACGTAAGGCAGCCTAACATGTCGGATGTAGCATTTTACAACATTCTTGGAGTATCGGCCCCTACTTCTCGGTGGGAACATTATATACGTCTATAACGTAACATAACCTAACCTAACACATCTAGCCCCTCGCTGGTAATGTTTTACAGAATCCCGTTCGTGTCGTCCCGTACATCTCGGATGGGATATTATATACGTCTATAGAGTTATATATCTTAACCTAAGGCAGGCTAACATCTCGGATGCAGTATTTTACAACATTCCTGGCGTATCGGATCTACTTCTCGGTGGGAACATTATATACGTCTGTAACGTAACATAACCTAACCTATCCCATCTAGCCCCTCGTTGGCAATGTTTTACAGAATCCCGTTCGTGTCGTCCCGTACATCTCGGTTGGGATATTATATACGTCTACAGCGATATATATCCTAACGTAAGGCAGCCTAACATGTCGGATGTAGTATTTTACAACATTCTTGGAGTATCGGCCCCTACTTCTCGGTGGGAACATTATATACGTCTATAACGTAACATAACCTAACCTAACACATCTAGCCCCTCACTGGTAATGTTTTACAGAATCCCGTTCGTGTCGTCCCGTACGTCTCGGATGGGACATTATATACGTCTACAGCGTTATATTTCCTAACGTAAGGCAGGCTAACATCTCGTATGTAGTCTTTTACAACATTCTTGGTGTATCGGCCCATACTTCTCGGTGGGAACATTATATACGTCTGTAACGTAACATAACCTAACCTAACCCATCTAGCCCCTTGTTGGCAATGTTTTACAGAATCTCGTTCGGGTCGTCCCGTACATCTCGGATGGGATATTATATACGTCTATAGCGTTATATATCTTAACCTAAGGCAGGCTAACATCTCAGATGCAGTATTTTACAAAATTCCTGGCGTATCGGCTCTACTTCTCGGTGGGAACATTATACACGTCTATAACGTAACATAACCTAATCTAACCCATCTAGCCCCTCGCTGGTAATATTTTACAGAATCCCGTTCGTGTCGTCCCGTACATCTCGGTTGGGATGTTATATACGTCTACAGCGATATATATCCTAACGTAAGGCAGGATAACATCTCGGATGTAGTACTTTACAACGTTCTTGGAGTATCGGCCCCTACTTCTCGGTGGGAACATTATATACGTCTGTAACGTAACATAACCTAACCTATCCCATCTAGCCCCTCGTTGGCAATGTTTTACAGAATCCCGTTCGTGTCGTCCCGTACATCTCGGTTGGGATATTATATACGTCTACAGCGATATATATCTTAACCTAATGCAGGCTAACCTCTCGGATGCAGTATTTTACAACATTCCTGGCGTATCGGCTCTACTTCTCGGTGGGAACATTATACACGTCTATAACGTAACATAACCTAACCTAACCCATCTAGCCCCTCGCTGGTAATGTTTTACAGTATCCCGTTCCTGTCGTCCCGTACATGTCGGATGGGCTGTTATATACGTCTATAGCGTTATATATCCTAACGTAAGGCAGGCTAACATCTCGGATGTAGTATTTTACAACATTCTTGGAGTATCGGCCCATACTTCTCGGTGGGAACATTATATACGTCTATAACGTAACATAACCTAACCTATCCCATCTAGCCCCTCGTTGGCAATGTTTTACAGATTCCCGTTCGTGTCGTCCCGTACATCTCGGTTAGGATATTATATACGTCTATAGCGTTATATATCTTAACCTAAGGCAGGCTAACATCTCGGAAATAGTATTTTACGACATTCCTGGCGTATCGGCCCCTACTTCTCAGTGGGAAAATTATATACGTCTGTAACGTAACATAACCTAACCTAACCCATCTAGCCCCTCGCTGGTAATGTTTTACAGAATCCCGTCCCTGTCGTCCCGTACATCTCGGTTGGGACATTATATACGTCTACAGCGTTATATTTCCTAACGTAAGGCAGGCTAACATCTCGGATGCAGTATTTCACAACATTCCTGGCGTATCAGCTCTACTTCTCGGTGGGAACGTTATACACGTCTATAACGTAACATAACCTAACCTAACCCATCTATCCCCTCGCTGGTAATTTTTTACAGAATCCCGTCCCTGTCGTCCCGTACATCTCGGTTGGGATGTTATATACGTCTACAGCGATATATATCCTAACCTAAGGCAGGCTAACATCTCGGATGCAGTATTTTACAACATTCCTGGCGTATCGGCCCGTACTTCTCGGTGGGAACATTATACACGTCTATAACGTAACATAACCTAATCTAACCCATCTAGCCCCTCGCTGGTAATGTTTTACAGAATCCCGTTCCTGTCGTCCCGTACATTTCGGATGGGATGTTATATACGTCTACAGCGATATATATCCTAACGTAAGGCAGGCTAACATCTCGGATGTAGTATTTTGCAACATTCTTGGAGTATCGGCCCCTACTTCTCGGTGGGAACATTATATACGTCTGTAACGTAACATAACCTAACCTATCCCATCTAGCCCCTCGTTGGCAATGTTTTACTGAATCCCGTTCGTGTCGTCCCGTACATCTCGGTTGGGATATTATATACGTCTATAGCGTTATATATCTTAACCTAAGGCAGGCTAACATCTCGGATGCAGTATTTTACAACATTCCTGGCGTATCGGCTCTACTTCTCGGTGGGAATATTATACACGTCTATAACGTAACATAACCTAACCTAACCCATCTAACCCCTCGCTGGCAATGTTTTACAGAATCCCGTTCCTGTCGTCCCGTACATCTCGGTTGGGATGTTATATACGTCTACAGCGATATATATCCTAACGTAAGGCAGGATAACATCTCGGATGTAGTATTTTACAACATTCTTGGAGTATCGGCCCCTACTTCTCGGTGGGAACATTATATACGTCTGTAACGTAACATAACCTAACCTATCCCATCTAGCCCCTCGTTGGCAATGTTTTACAGAATCCCGTTCGTGTCGTCCCGTACATCTCGGTTGGGATAATATATACGTCTACAGCGATATATATCCTAACGTAAGGCAGCCTAACATGTCGGATGTAGTATTTTACAACATTCTTGGAGTATCGGCCCCTACTTCTCGGTGGGAACATTATATACGTCTATAACATAACATAACCTAACCTAACACATCTAGCCCCTCGCTGGTAATGTTTTACAGAATCCCGTTCGTGTCGTCCCGTACATCTCGGATGGGATATTATATACGTCTATAGAGTTATATATCTTAACCTAAGGCAGGCTAACATCTCGGATGCAGTATTTTACAACATTCCTGGCGTATCGGCTCTACTTCTCGGTGGGAACATTATATACGTCTGTAACGTAACATAACCTAACCTATCCCATCTAGCCCCTCGTTGGCAATGTTTTACAGAATCCCGTTCGTGTCGTCCCGTACATCTCGGTTGGGATATTATATACGTCTACAGCGATATATATCCTAACGTAAGGCAGCCTAACATGTCGGATGTAGTATTTTACAACATTCCTGGCGTATCGGCCCGTACTTCTCGGTGGGAACATTATACACGTCTATAACGTAACATAACCTAACCTAACCCATCTAGCCCCTCGCTGGTAATGTTTTACAGAATCCCGTTCCTGTCGTCCCGTACATCTCGGATGGGATGTTATATACGTCTACAGCGATATATATCCTAACGTAAGGCAGGCTAACATCTCGGATGTAGTATTTTACAACATTCTTGGAGTATCGGCCCCTACTTCTCGGTGGGAACATTATATACGTCTGTAACGTAACATAACCTAACCTATCCCATCTAGCCCCTCGTTGGCAATGTTTTCCAGAATCCCGTTCGTGTCGTCCCGTACATCTCGGTTGGGATATTATATACGTCTATAGCGTTATATATCTTAACCTAAGGCAGGCTAACATCTCGGATGCAGTATTTTACAACATTCCTGGCGTATCGGCTCTACTTCTCGGTGGGAATATTATACACGTCTATAACGTAACATAACCTAACCTAACCCATCTAACCCCTCGCTGGCAATGTTTTACAGAATCCCGTTCCTGTCGTCCCGTACATCTCGGTTGGGATGTTATATACGTCTACAGCGATATATATCCTAACGTAAGGCAGGATAACATCTCGGATGTAGTACTTTACAACGTTCTTGGAGTATCGGCCCCTACTTCTCGGTGGGAACATTATATACGTCTGTAACGTAACATAACCTAACCTATCCCATCTAGCCCCTCGTTGGCAATGTTTTACAGAATCCCGTTCGTGTCGTCCCGTACATCTCGGTTGGGATATTATATACGTCTACAGCGATATATATCCTAACGTAAGGCAGCCTAACATGTCGGATGTAGCATTTTACAACATTCTTGGAGTATCGGCCCCTACTTCTCGGTGGGAACATTATATACGTCTATAACGTAACATAACCTAACCTAACACATCTAGCCCCTCGCTGGTAATGTTTTACAGAATCCCGTTCGTGTCGTCCCGTACATCTCGGATGGGATATTATATACGTCTATAGAGTTATATATCTTAACCTAAGGCAGGCTAACATCTCGGATGCAGTATTTTACAACATTCCTGGCGTATCGGATCTACTTCTCGGTGGGAACATTATATACGTCTGTAACGTAACATAACCTAACCTATCCCATCTAGCCCCTCGTTGGCAATGTTTTACAGAATCCCGTTCGTGTCGTCCCGTACATCTCGGTTGGGATATTATATACGTCTACAGCGATATATATCCTAACGTAAGGCAGCCTGACATGTCGGATGTAGTATTTTACAACATACTTGGAGTATCGGCCCCTACTTCTCGGTGGGAACATTATATACGTCTATAACGTAACATAACCTAACCTAACACATCTAGCCCCTCACTGGTAATGTTTTACAGAATCCCGTTCGTGTCGTCCCGTACGTCTCGGATGGGACATTATATACGTCTACAGCGTTATATTTCCTAACGTAAGGCAGGCTAACATCTCGTATGTAGTCTTTTACAACATTCTTGGAGTATCGGCCCATACTTCTCGGTGGGAACATTATATACGTCTATAAAGTAACATAACCTAACCTAACCCATCTAGCCCCTTGTTGGCAATGTTTTACAGAATCTCGTTCGGGTCGTCCCGTACATCTCGGATGGGATATTATATACGTCTATAGCGTTATATATCTTAACCTAAGGCAGGCTAACATCTCAGATGCAGTATTTTACAAGATTCCTGGCGTATCGGCTCTACTTCTCGGTGGGAACATTATACACGTCTATAACGTAACATAACCTAATCTAACCCATCTAGCCCCTCGCTGGTAATATTTTACAGAATCCCGTTCGTGTCGTCCCGTACATCTCGGTTGGGATATTATATACGTCTACAGCGATATATATCCTAACGTAAGGCAGCCTAACATGTCGGATGTAGTATTTTACAACATTCTTGGATTATCGGCCCCTACTTCTCGGTGGGAACATTATATACGTCAATAACGTAACATACCCTAACCTAACCCATCTAGCCCCTCGCTCGCAATGTTTTACAGAATCCCGTTCCTGTCGTCCCGTACGTCTCTGTTGGGACATTATAAACGTCTACAGCGTTATATATCCTAACCTAAGGCAGGCTAACATCTCGGTTGCTGTATTTTACAACATTCCTGGCGTATCGGCCCATACTTCTCGGTGGGAACTTTATATAGGTCTATAACGTAACATAACCTATCCTAACACATCTAGCCCCTCGCTGGTAATGTTTTACTGAATCCCGTTCGTGTCGTCCCGTACGTCTCGGATGGGACATTATATACGTCTACAGCGTTATATTTCCTAAGGTAAGGCAGGCTAACATCTCGGATGTAGTATTTTACAACATTCTTGGCGTATCGGCCCATACTTCTCGGTGGGAACATTATATACGTCTATAAAGTAACATAACCTAACCTAACCCATCTAGCCCCTCGTTGGCAATGTTTTACAGAATCCCGTTCGTGTCGTCCCGTACATCTCGGATGGGATATTATATACGTCTATAGCGTTATATATCTTAACCTAAGGCAGGCTAACATCTCGGATGCAGTATTTTACAACATTCCTGGCGTATCGGCTCTACTTCTCGGTGGGAATATTATACACGTCTATAACGTAACATAACCTAACCTAACCCATCTAGCCCCTCGCTGGCAATGTTTTACAGAATCCCGTTCCTGTCGTCCCGTACATCTCGGTTGGGAAGTTATATACGTCTACAGCGATATATATCCTAACGTAAGGCAGGCTAACATCTCGGATGTAGTATTTTACAACATTCTTGGAGTATCGGCCCCTACTTCTCGGTGGGAACATTATATACGTCTGTAACGTAACATAACCTAACCTATCTCATCTAGCCCCTCGTTGGCAATGTTTTACAGAATCCCGTTCGTGTCGTCCCGTACATCTCGGATGGGATATTATATACGTCTATAGCGTTATATATCTTAACCTAAGGCAGGCTAACATCTCGGATGTAGTATTTTACAACATTCCTGGCGTATCGGCTCTACTTCTCGGTGGGAACATTATATACGTCTGTAACGTAACATAACCTAACCTATCCCATCTAGCCCCTCGTTGGCAATGTTTTACAGAATCCCGTTCGTGTCGTCCCGTACATCTCGGTTGGGATATTATATACGTCTACAGCGATATATATCCTAACGTAAGGCAGCCTAACATGTCGGATGTAGTATTTTACAACATTCCTGGCGTATCGGCCCGTACTTCTCGGTAGGAACATTATACACGTCTATAACGTAACATAACCTAACCTAACCCATCTAGCCCCTCGCTGGTAATGTTTTACAGAATCCCGTTCCTGTCGTCCCGTACATCTCGGATGGGATGTTATATACGTCTACAGCGATATATATCCTAACGTAAGGCAGGCTAACATCTCGGATGTAGTATTTTACAACATTCTTGGAGTATCGGCCCCTACTTCTCGGTGGGAACATTATATACGTCTGTAACGTAACATAACCTAACCTATCCCATCTAGCCCCTCGTTGGCAATGTTTTCCAGAATCCCGTTCGTGTAGTCCCGTACATCTCGGTTGGGATATTATATACGTCTATAGCGTTATATATCTTAACCTAAGGCAGGCTAACATCTCGGATGCAGTATTTTACAACATTCCTGGCGTATCGGCTCTACTTCTCGGTGGGAATATTATACACGTCTATAACGTAACATAACCTAACCTAACCCATCTAACCCCTCGCTGGCAATGTTTTACAGAATCCCGTTCCTGTCGTCCCGTACATCTCGGTTGGGATGTTATATACGTCTACAGCGATATATATCCTAACGTAAGGCAGGATAACATCTCGGATGTAGTACTTTACAACGTTCTTGGAGTATCGGCCCCTACTTCTCGGTGGGAACATTATATACGTCTGTAACGTAACATAACCTAACCTATCCCATCTAGCCCCTCGTTGGCAATGTTTTACAGAATCCCGTTCGTGTCGTCCCGTACATCTCGGTTGGGATATTATATACGTCTACAGCGATATATATCCTAACGTAAGGCAGCCTAACATGTCGGATGTAGTATTTTACAACATCCTTGGAGTATCGGCCCCTACTTCTCGGTGGGAACATTATATACGTCTATAACGTAACATAACCTAACCTAACACATCTAGCCCCTCGCTGGTAATGTTTTACAGAATCCCGTTCGTGTCGTCCCGTACATCTCGGATGGGATATTATATACGTCTATAGAGTTATATATCTTAACCTAAGGCAGGCTAACATCTCGGATGCAGTATTTTACAACATTCCTGGCGTATCGGATCTACTTCTCGGTGGGAACATTATATACGTCTGTAACGTAACATAACCTAACCTATCCCATCTAGCCCCTCGTTGGCAATGTTTTATAGAATCCCGTTCGTGTCGTCCCGTACATCTCGGTTGGGATATTATATACGTCTACAGCGATATATATCCTAACGTAAGGCAGCCTAACATGTCGGATGTAGTATTTTACAACATTCTTGGAGTATCGGCCCCTACTTCTCGGTGGGAACATTATATACGTCTATAACGTAACATAACCTAACCTAACACATCTAGCCCCTCACTGGTAATGTTTTACAGAATCCCGTTCGTGTCGTCCCGTACGTCTCGGATGGGACATTATATACGTCTACAGCGTTATATTTCCTAACGTAAGGCAGGCTAACATCTCGTATGTAGTCTTTTACAACATTCTTGGAGTATCGGCCCATACTTCTCGGTGGGAACATTATATACGTCTATAAAGTAACATAACCTAACCTAACCCATCTAGCCCCTTGTTGGCAATGTTTTACAGAATCTCGTTCGGGTCGTCCCGTACATCTCGGATGGGATATTATATACGTCTATAGCGTTATATATCTTAACCTAAGGCAGGCTAACATCTCAGATGCAGTATTTTACAAGATTCCTGGCGTATCGGCTCTACTTCTCGGTGGGAACATTATACACGTCTATAACGTAACATAACCTAATCTAACCCATGTAGCCCCTCGCTGGTAATATTTTACAGAATCCCGTTCGTGTCGTCCCGTACATCTCGGTTGGGATATTATATACGTCTACAGCGATATATATCCTAACGTAAGGCAGCCTAACATGTCGGATGTAGTATTTTACAACATTCTTGGAGTATCGGCCCCTACTTCTCGGTGGGAACATTATATACGTCAATAACGTAACATACCCTAACCTAACCCATCTAGCACCTCGCTGGCAATGTTTTACAGAATCCCGTTCCTGTCGTCCCGTACGTCTCTGTTGGGACATTATAAACGTCTACAGCGTTATATATCCTAACCTAAGGCAGGCTAACATCTCGGTTGCTGTATTTTACAATATTCCTGGCGTATCGGCCCATACTTCTCGGTGGGAACTTTATATAGGTCTATAACGTAACATAACCTATCCTAACACATCTAGCCCCTCGCTGGTAATGTTTTACTGAATCCCGTTCGTGTCGTCCCGTACGTCTCGGATGGGACATTATATACGTCTACAGCGTTATATTTCCTAAGGTAAGGCAGGCTAACATCTCGGATGTAGTATTTTACAACATTCTTGGAGTATCGGCCCATACTTCTCGGTGGGAACATTATATACGTCTATAAAGTAACATAACCTAACCTAACCCATCTAGCCCCTCGTTGGCAATGTTTTACAGAATCCCGTTCGTGTCGTCCCGTACATCTCGGATGGGATATTATATACGTCTATAGCGTTATATATCTTAACCTAAGGCAGGCTAACATCTCGGATGCAGTATTTTACAACATTCCTGGCGTATCGGCTCTACTTCTCGGTGGGAATATTATACACGTCTATAACGTAACATAACCTAACCTAACCCATCTAGCCCCTCGCTGGCAATGTTTTACAGAATCCCGTTCCTGTCGTCCCGTACATCTCGGTTGGGAAGTTATATACGTCTACAGCGATATATATCCTAACGTAAGGCAGGCTAACATCTCGGATGTAGTATTTTACAACATTCTTGGAGTATCGGCCCCTACTTCTCGGTGGGAACATTGTATACGTCTGTAACGTAACATAACCTAACCTATCCCATCTAGCCCCTCTTTGGCAATGTTTTACAGAATCCCGTTCGTTTCGTCCCGTACATCTCGGTTGGGATATTATATACGTCTACAGCGATATATATCCTAACGTAAGGCAGGATAACATCTCGGATGTAGTATTTTACAACATTCTTGAAGTATCGGCCCCTACTTCTCGGTGGGAACATTATATACGTCTGTAACGTAACATAACCTAACCTATCTCATCTAGCCCCTCGTTGGCAATGTTTTACAGAATCCCGTTCGTGTCGTCCCGTACATCTCGGATGGGATATTATATACGTCTATAGCGTTATATATCTTAACCTAAGGCAGGCTAACATCTCGGATGCAGTATTTTACAACATTCCTGGCGTATCGGCTCTACTTCTCGGTGGGAATATTATACACGTCTATAACGTAACATAACCTAACCTAACCCATCTAGCCCCTCGCTGGCAATGTTTTACAGAATCCCGTTCCTGTCGTCCCGTACATCTCGGTTGGGAAGTTATATACGTCTACAGCGATATATATCCTAACGTAAGGCAGGCTAACATCTCGGATGTAGTATTTTACAACATTCTTGGAGTATCGGCCCCTACTTCTCGGTGGGAACATTGTATACGTCTGTAACGTAACATAACCTAACCTATCCCATCTAGCCCCTCTTTGGCAATGTTTTACAGAATCCCGTTCGCTTCGTCCCGTACATCTCGGTTGGGAAGTTATATACGTCTACAGCGATATATATTCTAACGTAGGGCAGGCTAACATCTCGGATGTAGTATTTTACAACATTCTTGGAGTATCGGCCCCTACTTCTCGGTGGGAACATTGTATACGTCTGTAACGTAACATAACCTAACCTATCCCATCTAGCCCCTCTTTGGCAATGTTTTACAGAATCCCGTTCGTTTTGTCCCGTACATCTCGGTTGGGATATTATATACGTCTACAGCGATATATATCCTAACGTAAGGCAGGATAACATCTCGGATGTAGTATTTTACAACATTCTTGGAGTATCGGCCCCTACTTCTCGGTGGGAACATTATATACGTTTGTAACGTAACATAACCTAACCTATCCCATCTAGCCCCTCGTTGGCAATGTTTCACAGAATCCCGTTCGTGTCGTCCCGTACATCTCGGATGGGATATTATATACGTCTATAGCGTTATATATCTTAACCTAAGGCAGGCTAACATCTCGGATGCAGTATTTTACAACACTCCTGGCGTATCGGCTCTACTTCTCGGTGGGAATATTATACACGTCTATAACGTAACATAACCTAACCTAACCCATCTAGCCCCTCGCTGGCAATGTTTTACAGAATCCCGTTCCTATCGTCCCGTACATCTCGGTTGGGAAGTTATATACGTCTACAGCGATATATATCCTAACGTAAGGCAGGCTAACATCTCGGATGTAGTATTTTACAACATTCTTGGAGTATCGGCCCCTACTTCTCGGTGGGAACATTGTATACGTCTGTAACGTAACATAACCTAACCTATCCCATCTAGCCCCTCTTTGGCAATGTTTTACAGAATCCCATTCGTTTCGTCCCGTACATCTCGGTTGGGATATTATATACGTCTACAGCGATATATATCCTAACGTAAGGCAGGATAACATCTCGGATGTAGTATTTTACAACATTCTTGGAGTATCTGCCCCTACTTCTCGGTGGGAACATTATATACGTCTGTAACGTAACATAATCTAACCTATCCCATCTAGACCCTCGTTGGCAATGTTTTACAGAATCCCGTTCGTGTCGTCCCGTACATCTCGGATGGGATATTATATACGTCTACAGCGTTATATATCTTAACCTAAGGCAGGCTTACATGTCGGATGCAGTATTTTACAAGATTCCTGGCTTATCGGCTCTA